>CM037459.1:12142500-12412500 GCA_021014325.1 Plazaster borealis | reverse complement strand
GTGTTTGAGTACTCGTTAATGAGGTTTTTTAATTACAAATGTTCATGATATGTATCTGATGTTGAATTATGTACTGTGGGCAGTATTTGAGGGTGTTTGAGTACTCGTTAAAGATGGTTTTTTAATTACGAATGTTCATGACATGTATCTGGTGTTGAATTATAAATTGTAGGCAGTATTTGAGGGGGTTTTAGTACTCGTTAAAGAGGTGTTTCAATTACAAATGTTCATGACATCTATCTGGTGTTGAACTATGTACTGTAGGCAGTATTTGAGGGAGTTTGGTACTCGTTAATGAGGTATTTTAATTACAAATGTTCATGACATGTATCTGGTGTTGAATTATATACTGTATAGGCAGTATTTGAGGGTGTTGGAGTACTCGTTACTGAGGTTTTTTAATTACAAAGGTTCATGACATGTATCTGGTGTTGAATTATAATTATGCAGTGTAAATATGTTGTGTGGCACACTGGGTTCGGTAAATCTTGTTATAAGGTATTTTAAACATACAGCGGTGTTATGTAATTGTAGCAGCTAGGCAGTATTTGATTGTGTTTGAGTACTGATAACTATTGATGACTTGTATCCGGTGTTAAATTATATTTAAATATGCGGTGTAAATAATGTTGTGTGGCACACTGGGTTCGGTAATATTTGTTATAAGGTAAATTAAACATAGAGCGGTTTTTAATAATTGTAGCAGGTAGGCAGTGTTTGAGGGTTTTTGAGTACTCGTTAACAAGGTTTTTTAATTACAACCGTTGATGACTTGTATCTGGTGTTGAATTATATTTAATGATGTGGGGTAAATAATACAACACCAGATACATGTCGTCGAGTTGTTCGAGTTTTGCCTTTAGACTCATATTTTGAAACAGTATTTTTGTAACATTGTAACTTATTGAAAGTTTTCATCTATTATTCATTTTCTACAACTAGTTTTAACTAGTTCATCTTCTTAGCTTACTGTGTATTTGGCTGGTTCGGATGTAATTTTTGTAAAATTGTTATATTATCGTTGTTTTTAATTTATTTTGTGTAATCCATTTGCTTGTATTCAGCGCCTTGATGCGGAATCGATCTGCAACTGTTTGCGCATTATAAATTTCTCTTCATTATTATTATTATTATTTATAATGGTTTGATGTAATTGTAGCATGTAGGCAGTATTTGAGGGTGTTTGGGTACTCGTTAAAGAAGGTTTTTAATTACAAATGTTCATGACTTGTATCTGGTGTTGAATTTTATTTAAATATGCGGTGTAAGTGTTTTGTGTGGCACACTGGGTCGGTAAATCTTGTATAAGGTATACTAAACATAGTGCGATTTATGTCATTGTAGCAGCTAGGCAGTGTTTGAGTGTGTTTGAGTACTCGTTAACAAGGTTTTTTTTAAATTACAACCGATGATGACTTGTACCTGGTGTTGAATTATATTTATTTATGTGGGGTAAACATTTTGTGTGGCAAACTGGGTTCGGTAAATCTTGTTATAAGGTATATTAAAAATGCAGCGGTTGTATGTAATTGTAGCATGTAGGCAGTGCTTGAGGGTGTTTGAGTACTCGTTAACGCGGTTTTTTAATAACAAATGTTCATGACATGCATCTGGTGTTGAATTATAATGAATTATGTTAATTATGTGGGGTAAATAGTTTGTGTGGAATACTGGGATAAGTAACTCTTGTATGTATTTACAAGTATCTGTTTTGGGGTGGGAGATGACAACCTTCATGTGGTCTACCCTGTTCTCGACTAATGTTATCCATCCAATCTATGTAGCAACTCGCTACTTTCATAGTGGTCTGTTTGTCTTGTAATATCTTTTCAGTATAATTATTATGTATTTCATTGCAATCAATGCTCATTAACTAGTATCAATCACTTTACTTTTAAATTTTAAGAGGTTTTTTTTTGCAATGCATGTACAGTAAGCTAATGTTTAAATTATTTTGCCAGGTAGTTGAACATTATACATGTATTGCTTAGTGTGAAATAAATACATATTATAAAGTATTGATCATGTGAAAGAAGTTTTTTGTATTAGGGAGTCTACAAAAAACCCGGTGGGGTCTAGGGGCCGGCCTTACCGCTCTGGTGGTGTCCAGGGGCAACGCCCGGGTGGGGGTCCAGGCGGCGAAGCCCCCTGAAGCTCTGAGCTGAGGGGTGAAAAATCAATCCTCCGTGTCAGTGGCGTCACCAGAGGGGGGCAGGGGGGGCCTGCGCCCCCCGCTCAGAACCCTTGCCCCCCTCTTGCTCCCCCATATGAAATCACAGACAAGTACATTCTTATAATATCAATCGTTTAAGGCTGTAAAAAATGCTGCCGTAAAAAGTAAAACTTTTATTCATATCAGTATGTGGACTATAACGCAGTCATGACAAATGCATGGAAACGCGCGCGCGATCGTTGGCGGTAAATGTTTGTTGTGGTTTTGCGGTTACAGAGAGTGCAGGAAGTCACAAAGTTCAGTTTAAAGAGCGGCTCTAGCACGCTCTCAGTATTTAAGTTATTACCTTTTTATGGCCGAATAGACATCGTAGATACCGGTTAATAACCATTTTACACTTAAAATTAGCATTTAGTGAAAAAAGAATTCAAGTCAAAAATGCACCTCTCCGCGCCGCTTTTTCAGCTGAAAGTCAAAAACTGTTTATCTATGATAATGATATGCATTGACCCCTTGACGTCGTTGGCGGCTAAAAACTCACGGTTAGCATTATAAACACACACATAAATGTCTCTTTGCTTGGAAAAAAGAACAAAATCACAAGAAGAAACCAAACTTACATCATACAGTAAAATACTCTTTCTGTCCATCCAGAGTATCATAAATTGTGTAATTGTAAAATGAAGCCTACACGTTGGGTAGTTTTTCGCTATAAACAAGCTAAAATTTCCACGGAACTTAACTAAAGCTCCGCAGACCATGAGCGTGTGGACCAGTGCTGTATACGGTTTGAACGTGTGCACACCAGCGATGATTATTGCAATGTCATGGGAATAACCGTTTTCCCGAGCATGCGCAGAAACGTTAAGTCTATAAACACGCGACTGCTTGATTGTGCGTTGTGTATAATAGGGTCTCCCCCGTGATAATGCCGCGGTCTGCGTTGTTGCTGTTTGGCAGGAATCGCCGTGCCGTGTGTGTATGTTAGGGTTGAATTTGACGTGTAGAGCGATGTACTGAAAATCAAGCCGAGCTGCGGAATCGCCTCGCCTCTCAAAGAACGAAAACCCCCAAATCATAAATCCGTTGTAAATTGGCTTGCTGATTTTTGCCTGTTGGATCATCCTATAAAAAGTCATATTTACGGCCGTATTGATTGCAAATGGTGAAGTTTTGCGGTGCATTTGCGTTAGCTCAGTGCATTCATATAGGCAGGTCAAAATTAACTAGCAGCCGGTGACGTCATGAGTTCCTCGTCGCGGGGTTTGTTTAACCTCGCGTTTTCAGATTTCGGGCTGGGAGTGTTTCGAGGAAAAGACATTTTTACCCTGTTTTAGCGTGAGGTAAGGGACTCATAATAATTTATTATATTTCTTGGGGACTCCATCTATTGGAAAAATGTATAAGCTAAATATTTCCAAACATCCTGGAGCCCCTCTTTAATACGTGGTGGTGGCTGAACACAGACCAATAGCTCCGTTAACACAACGTAGTCAGATGCACAACAGAGAGATTTAAACAGCAAAATGGCCGGCGAAAAAGGTAGCTTAAAACATTTCTTCTCCATACCAAAGTGCCCGTCTTTGCCTCGTGCTCCAACACCTAAGAGGCAGAGACGGGAAAATACAGAAGATTCTGATTCTGATGTGGTACCATCAGAGTATTGCATGGACTCTTGAGAATGCCGCGTACAACTCTACATTGATACTTGGTAATCACTGTTGGTAATTTAAT
This sequence comes from Plazaster borealis, assembly GCA_021014325.1. Taxonomy (NCBI): domain Eukaryota; kingdom Metazoa; phylum Echinodermata; class Asteroidea; order Forcipulatida; family Labidiasteridae; genus Plazaster; species Plazaster borealis. Next base: position 12,408,593 of record CM037459.1, on the reverse strand, counting down.
CCTTGTATACAGTCCAAAAGTTTTTATCTTATAAAAATGACTTGTTCTCTAAGATTTGGTTGTTTTCGCAATCTTTGTTACCTGCAAACTATGTAGACTGTTTTAGAACTGCATTGGTGTGTATCAGCTGGTGTGTATCAACTATCAGTTAACATATTTAATGATAATCTTGCACTTCTTTGGCCCCCCCCCCAAATTTAATCTTTGCCCCCACTGCCCCCCCCCCCCCAAATGAAAATGTCTAGTTACGCCACTGCTAGTCCGTGTGCCTAAAAACAGAGAAATAGACACACTTTTTAAGCACTTCAGATCCATATCAATCTTCTTAATTTACTGGACAAATTTCGGTACCATCGATGGTTGGGTCCAGGGGCGAAGCTCCGATGGGGGTCCAGTGGGAAAAGCCCCCTGCAGCTTTGAGCTTTTGGCATTTTGAGGGTGAAAAATCAAGCATCCGTGTGCCTGAACACAGAGAAATAGAAACATTTTTTAAGCACTTCTGATCCATATCACTCTTCTAATTTTACTCACCTAGAAAAGCTCTCCTTGCTATAATTATTTACATATAAAACTTGGACTTGGTTCAGAGAGAGATAGAACAAGCGACACTAATAAAAGACCAACATACATAATATTATAGGCCTATTATTCTTATGGGCAATTCCACTGTGACTCGTGCTACACTTTAAGGTGTCTTTTTACATACTTTATGCTCCAGATATTAAACAATTTGGTTGGAATCTTGATTTTTTGTATTTTAACAACCAACATTCAGGGCTAGATCCTCATAGTATTTTGACAATTTTTTTTGTTTTACTTTTGTATGCATGTGACAGCGGCGAACTTCGGTAACTCGTGCTAAACGCAGAGGACATGCAAAACATTTTTCTCGTATTCGTTTTGATGGTGTCCTATTTAGAACAAAAAACAATAAACTTTCAGGGATTGTAAAATTAACAATTTTGCTTCGGTTCAGGAAACTTGTAAAGTCCATGGTAGTTTATGATAGGTTCTTTCACTTTTGTCATCATTTGATTTTCAGATATAATGTTTTATCATCCTTTGGTTAAGGCCACTTCCAGTAGCAGTAACAATAATATTGCTATTATTGTTGTTATTTATTCGACCTCAACAATACAAGAACAACAAATACAATACAAGGCAATAAAAGGAACAAAAAAACAAAAAACAGAGCACCAAAAAAATACAAAAAATAATAAATAAATAAACAAACAAACAAACAAACAAACAAACAAACAAGCGTCTTTCTGAAAATATCAATCCGGTCCTGTTTTAAGAGACACGATGTAGGCCCAATAATCATCCTAGCAGATGGCTGAATATAAAAATTGATCATGGAGTAAAGAATTTTGCGACATCTTCAAAACTGTCCACCGAAATTGTTTACAAAGCTTATATAGCCAGAGATTTTGTCCTACCAAAGGCCCAAGAAAAATGGGTTCAGTGTCCACTCTGTGATTCTGACGCAGAAACTATTGAGCATTTGTTTTCATAATGCAAGACTACGGTTCAACCCTGGTTGTATGTTGACCACTTATTGGTTGTCGCTTTTTTGTTTTTTTGTCTTATACGGATTGCACACGAATTCTCAGCACCAATGTCCTCTGTTTCTAGTTTCTATGATTATTGTTGCCATAATGACTAATGTTTGGAGATGTCGATGCGATCTTGTTTTCAATGACGAGAAAAGTGCACCCAAATCAACATTGTAGAAGTATTTAAACAAGCACTCAAAAATTTCCTAATAAAGGAAAGGAATAGAATTCACACGATATTATGCTTCTAACAAAGCTTACAAATGTCTTTGTATGAATGCAAATGACAGAATACTCTTTAGTTTCTAAATGAAGTCGTTGAATTTTCTCACCAAACTTATTTTATGTCCCAGGGGCGGATCCAGGATTTTCAAAACGGGGGGGGGGCGTGAAAATGTACCAAGCCGCAAATGGTGAAAGCAAATGTGGCGCCTGAGAGCGCGTAAAGCGAAGCCCTAACGGCATGGGTTCCGGGGCCCGCTTAAATGCTCCGAAACAGTTAGGATTCTAGATGCTCTGTGGTGCGATCTCATGCAATATCTGACCACTTTAACCAATTTTGTTTTAGCAAGATCGTTATTTAAACATCATTTTCGAGTTGGGAGTCATTGAAACAGCCACCCTGAGTTATAAAATCAAAACGCAGGCTACAATTAATATTTATTAGGGGACAAAAAAGTGTTGGGTGAGGAGGTTCATTCCTCCATGGTGAGCCAACGATATGAAAGTGCAAATATCAATATAATTAACTAAAAACAGAGAAAGATACACACTTTTTAAGCAATTCAGATCCATATCAAACTTCCAAATTTACTGGAAATTTTTCTGTAACATCGATGGTCCAGGGGTCAAGCCCCAATGGGGGGGGGGGGGGGGTCCAGGCGGCGAAGCCCCAGAAAGCCCTGAGCTGTTGGCCTTTTGAGGGGTGAAAAATCAAGCATCTGTGTGCCTAAAACGGAGAAAAAGACACACTTTTTAAGCACTTCTGATCCATTTCACTCTTCTAAATTGTCTGGGAAATTTTCCTGTAACATCGATGGTTGGGTCCAGGGGTGAAGCCCCGATGGGGTCCAGGGGGCGAAGCCCCAAAAAGCCCTGAGCTTTTGGCCTTTTGAGGCAGGTGAAAAATCAAGCCTCTGTGTGCCTAAAACAGAGAAATAGACACACTGTCTTTTTAAGCACTTTTGATCCATATCAATCTTCTAATTTTACTCAAAGAAAATTGTAATCCACCAAATCTCACGTTTGGATCTGGTCTCTGCATTATCTGGTTTCATGCATATTCGTTAAAAACACAGTGGGTAAGATCATTTCTCAAACTTAAGCTTATGGATGACGGAAAGAGGGGGCGTACGCCTTCAAAGCCCCCCACCCCCCTGTATCCTCCCCTGTGTCCCTTAAGTTCGGGCGGTCCAGTGAGTAAAATTTGGTCGATCGATTTCGGGCTCTACGTAGACAGCGCGTCACCGGCCGGAAAAGTCTTCCGATCACGCTCTTTAGGCGGCTGTTTGGTGCGACCCGCTAGCGTAGGTAAAACCAAAGATACGAGGTGTTTCCAATCGCGGGCGGTTCGGTGGTCCAGTGAGTAAAGTGCCGAGCGGTTTCGGGCGGTGCATCGACTAAAGCGTTAGTTTTACTAAAGACAACGCGTTACCGTAAGTCATACAGTAGATGACACATTAAATTGCCCCTATATTATGAGATACATGAGTTAAAACAAAACTGCACTGTAAAAACAGTGTTTAGAGTATAAACACTTTTCTAAACACTTTCTTGCTATCACTTTGTAAACACGTCCTAATGATTAACATGTTTAGACATGTTTAGTGTTTAGCAGTATAGGACACTTGGTGTTTAGATATTAAACATTATATGTTTAGACATTAAACATAAGAAGTTTAGATTAAAACATTAGATTTTAGAAATTAAACATTAAAATGTTTAATAGCTAAACGTCTAGTGCATTAGACGTTTAGCTATTAAACATGTTAATCATTAGGACGTGTTTACAAAGTGATAGCAAGAAAGTGTTTAGAAAAGTGTATATACTCTAAACACTGTTTTTACAGTGTGGGGGTGGAGACATCGTCCCCCTCCCTTCAAAAAGTTGGGGGCACGTGTTCCCCCGTCCCCCCCCCCCCAGGATTGACGCCCCTGCTTCTGATCCATATCACTCTTCTAATTTTACTCAATGTTAATCCCACAAATCACGCGTTTGGATCTGGTCGCTGCATTATCTGGTGTCATGCATATTCATTAAAAACATAGTGGAAGAAGACGGACAGGGGGAGGGTGTGGGGAGGAATGAGACTGGGTGTCCAGGTAGTAACATGCCCAATTAATCTTTAGCGAATTAGCGACGGGTTTATGGTATTTGAAGCTAATTCCGGCGGTAGCCAGCAAAAAATGGGCAGAGAAAAAAAGAGGTTGTGAAATTTAGCACATGTTTTTGGTATTAGTACAGTTCCATATGTATTCCAGCTGGATTTTCGTGCCAAAATGAATTTTATTGGCTAACTTTGTCAATTTTGGGGTGCTGATTTCAAAAAAGTTAGATACCATTTTTTTCAATGGCGTCTTCAGCCGCCATTTTGAATTTCAAAATGGCCGCCATTTTTCATTATTTTTGGCCCATATCTCAACTTATGAGCAATGTAGAAGAGTAAAAATGGTGGCAATACCCATGTTTATGATACCAGGGGTTCCATTAAAACCATTGCCTTAATTGTAACTAACTTGGTTTGGCCGCCATCTTGAATTTCAAGATGGCCGCCATATTTAATACACTTTTGCGTATATCTCAACTTGTGAGCAATGTAGAAGAGTAAAAATGGTGGCCATACCCATGTTTATGATACCAGGGGTTCCATTAAAACCATTGCCTTAATTGTAACTAACTTGGTTTGGCCGCCATCTTGAATTTCAAAATGGCCGCCATATTTAATACACTTTTGCGTATATCTCAACTTGTGAGCAACGTAGAGGAGTAAAAATCGTGTCAATACCCATGTTTGTGATACCAAAGATTCCATTAAGAACTTTTGTTTACTTGTAACTAATTTTGTTTGGACTATCTTGAATTTCAAAATGGCTGCCATAATCAATACACTATTGCGTACATCTCAACTTGTGAGCAAGGTAGAAGAGCACCAATGGTGGCAATACCCATGTTTAGGATACCAGGGGTTCCATTAAAACCATTGCCTTAATTGTAACTAACTTTGTTTGGCCGCCATCTTGAATCTCAAAATGGCCACCATGGTTAATAAACTTTTGTGATTAATTATCTTAACTTGTGAGCAACGTAGAGGAGTAAAAATGGTGGCAATACCCATGTTTGTGATACTAAAGATTCCATTAAGACCATTTGTTTACTTGTAAGTAGTTTGGTTTGGCCGACATCTTGAATGTCAAATATTATGGCCGCAATATGCCACACACGTTTGTGTATATCTCAGCATGTGAGTAACATAGAAGCCTAAAAATTGTGGTAAGGCCCGTGTTTACATAAATTTGCTGCCTATCCATCAAAAATCCAATTGTTATCTTGGATTACCTGTTTAGTTCATCAAGATTTTCTCTGAAAGGGCTATTCCAGATCCATCTGGGGCCTACTTGACCTCTTGTAACCCGGTACCTAGTCAAGGTACACTGTGTGCACAAACAGTTTTCAAGAACATTTGACATGCTGTCCAGGTTGAAACCATCCTCACCAAAATTCTGGAAAACATCAACCACATCAGAACTTGATTCAAGGCTTAGATAATGCTTTATCCACCTACTCTTGGGCTTGCCGGCAAGTTTCCTTCCCAATCGGCACCACTGAAGGCATGGGAACCTAGTGGACCTTTACTTTTCTCGCTTCAGACTGCGCTTCGCCTGTTCTTTTTCCAGTGATAAAATGAAGCTCGTCTGGAACATTGTTGGTTGAAAACAAGTCCATTAGGTTAATGAAGATATCTGTATCTGGTGAATAAACATCTATATCTGGGATGTCTCTGCCAGTCTTCGATGCATCAAGTACATGCAATGGGATCAAGGTGTCTGCCTCTTCGTGACAGTGCTCACCAATATTGGAATCAAATACATCTAGTTTGTTGGAATACGTTGAGGTTCCATAGACGACAACTACGCTCTTTCTGCTATCTGCATATTCATGAAGTAGAGCATTCCTCAGAGTATTCTCTTAGTTTATACTTCATTTCATTGTGAGACAGAAGGGTATTTAGTGGTACTAGTTTGATATTAGTTGAGTCTCTGATGTCAAATTTGACAAGGTTGACACCAGCAGACCTTTTGCCACGTGTCAGAGCTTTCGGAGAGTTGTCAATAATATCTGTCAACGATAATGCGTCCTTCATCACAAGCAGATATGATCATACGGATGCTTCGAACAGAGGTATTCGCAAATTCAGAGCAATATACCATCGATGGGCCTTTCTTGATTGATTGGACAACTGCCATGACACCGATAACGCACACATTGCATTTACCTCCACTCTGCTTGATGCATCGGTTGTTAAAGTTGCCTCAGATTCACCTGTAGGTTCAATGATGATGTTGCACTCTTCAATGGCATGGACAAAGGCACTCTAGTCATTTGGGATAAGAAGAAGACCATCTGAGGAGAAGAGTGACCTGGGGATAACATAAACTCATATCATCCAATTGTCTCGCTCGAAGACTGTATCCTAATAGGGCGTGACTGCTGAACTACAAGAAATCTTGGCAATAGTTGTCGATCTTCTCTTAACTTGACAAGCTTATTAGCAACTTTAAAATGTGTCTTATTCTTGCAAATGTTGAAGGTCTTCCGCTTAATCTTCTTCATCAGATCCCAAATTGATTTCTCTGCTGTAGATGCAACCACTCTTTCAGACACAAACTCTTCAAACTTGTTTGTGCCCTTGTCATCTCTGAGAAGAATGTCTCCCTTTGCAGTTTCTGGCACCTCCATATTAAATAACAAGTTCATGAGCTTGATGGCTTTACATAATAATGGGTTTCTAACACAGTGTTTGACAATGCCCTTCTTGATCATGGTGGAATTGTTGGACATGCAAACTGCCATTGAGCCACTTAGCTGATAATGCTCCTGAGTTGCCGGTTGGCCACTGTCAGTGCAATTAAGCATCTTGAAAGTCTATAATGAGGCTGATTAGTTCAGGAGCGATCTGCAGAAAAAAGTGCATCTTCATTCTGTGTAATTCAAGTAATTCAGTTCCACTCTACACTTGACCAAGAGGACTGACCAAGACACAGGGGAAGGCTCTGAAATGTGGCGATTTTATGGTGACTAAATCCCGCATTCCTTTTACAAATCTGTTCGTGGATCAAACATTGGAACAGCTGATTAGAGAACTCAAAGTTGCAGGAGGAATTACTGGAATTACATAGAATGAAGATGCACTCGATAGATTGTTCTTGATCGCTCCTGAGCTTATCAGCCTTATTCAAGACATTTAAGGTGCTTATTGCACCAGTTGTTCAAATCCGAAAATCTTAAAGCTGAAAAAATTCCACCAACTCTTGGTGCACTGAAACCACACATAATAATAATAATAATAATAAGACTTGTAATGCGCACATATCCACCCTGCTGGGTGTTCAAGGCGCAGTAAAAAACCCAAAAATAAAACAAAACAAAACAAAGACAAAACAGACACAACAAAATTAGTCCTTGAAAACCTGTGACATAAGATAAGTTTTGAGAAGAGATTTGAATTTTGTGGTACAAAGACAAGATCTAAGATTAAGCGGTAGAGAGTTCCAGATGCGTGGCGCAGCTGAAGAAAAAGACCTGTCACCCCATGAGTGTCGAGACTTGGGTTCAACGAGGAGAAGCATGGAACTTGATCGAAGATTCCTTGATGGAGTGTAAACTTGAAGTAGTTCAGAGATATAGTGGGGAGCCTTGCCATTAAGTGCTTTGTGGACAATGAGCATCAGCTTGAAGATGATTCGTTGAGAGATATGAGCCAATGTAGTTGTTTCAGAATGGGGGTGATAGAACAGGATTTTCTAGACAGTGTCACAATGCGGGCAGCGGTATTTTGGAGGCGTTGAAGACGGGAAATCTGGTTGTTAGGAAGACTGTAGAGAAGAGCATTGCCGTTGTCAAGACGAGAAGTAACAAATGCATGAATGACCTTTTCAGTGGCACTTTTGTCCAAGTACTTGCGAATCTTACCAATATTCCTGATGTGATATGATGACAGACGAACGATGTTGTTGATGTGTGGTTGAAGTGTCATCGATGAATCAAAAATAACCCCTAAGTTCCGAGCTTGCAGCGAGGGAGCTATCCGAGCATCACCGATGGAAATGTATGGCACTGAAACCTTTGTTAACTGTTGACGTGACCCAAATAGAAGGAACTCTGTCTTATCATCATTTAACTTCAGGAAGTTTTGTTGTGTCCAACGTCGAATCTCTTGGATGCATTTCTCAAGTCTTGCAATAGATGCATTGGCGTTTTCTTGAGAAGATTTAAACGTGATGTATAGCTGAGTGTCGTCTGCGTACACATGGTAATTCAGATTAAATTTCAGGATGATGTCACGAATCGGTAAAGTGTACAGCGTAAACCACTGCGGGCCCAGTACCGACCCCTGTGGCACAGAGTAGTTCAAAACAACAGGGTCTGATATTGCGGTGCCAATACATACATGCTGAGTTCTATTGTAGAGATACGATTTGCACCATGCTAGGGCTGTGTCCTCTATGCCAAGGTGATTCTGGAGCCGAGAGAGAAGGATGTTGTGATCAACAGTGTCAAAGGCAGCACTCAAGTCTAGCAGGACTAGTGCTGTTAGGTTACCATTGTCCATTGCAGAAAGAATATCGTTGCTCACACGGACTAGTGCAGCTTCTGTCCCATGGAAAGGCTTGTATGCTGACTGGAACACGTCGGACAGGTTAAAATTATGAATGTGATCAGAAATGCGTGATGAAACTACTCGTTCGATGACTTTTCCAAGATATTTTAAGTTTGCAACCGGTCTGTAGTTTTTGAATATCTCCTTGTCCAGGTTTGGTTTCTTGATGAGCGGCCTGATGTAGGAAACTTTGAGGCTATCGGGGAAACAACCGGAACTGAGAGATTCGTTTACAAGATTAGTGATGTAGGGTAAAAATATATCAATGTTTTGCTTCATCATGGATGTTGACACTGGATCCAGCTCACAGGATTTTGAAGGAGATTTCATAATAACCCTTTGAATCTCAGCAACAGTGGCAGGCTCAAACACAGATAGTCTACACTCTGGTTGAAGATGTGGCAATGTCTGCGGCACGTTGTAAGGGACTGATGAAAAAGATGAGCGGATGTCTGAAATCTTGGTGACAAAGAATTTCTGGAATTCATTTGCCAAGTCCTGATCATTGTAAGTGGATGGAAGGACGGGGGTTTTGGGTTTGAGCAACAACTTACCAATTATCTTGAAGAGCTTCTTTTGATCTCCTGAGGATTCTTGTACTTGGGATGAATAATGGGTGATCTTTGCCTGGTTGATCAAATTCCTGACTACCTTACATTGGTTGCGATATTCTTGTCGTTGTATTTCCAACTTGCCATTTTTCCGCCATTTCCGCTCAAGTTGACGACAGATCTTTCTTGCTGTACGAATATCATCATTGAACCAGGAAACTTCAGTTCGGACCTTGACTGATCTTGTTTTCCAAGGTGCGTATTTATCCAAGATGTCACTGATAGTACTCTCATATTGGCTGACATAGGAATCCAAGCAGTCATGATCAATTTCCAGCTTTGCTAAATGAGTTCCTATGTCGCGGAACACTTCAGGAGAATTCACATGTTTCCACTGTCGGCTCTTTATAGTGACGGTTGGGACTTTGGGCTTGCACAGACTCAAGTTACACATGACTGCATAATGGTCTGAGAATCCAGGTAGAATAACAAAGTTTGAGACAATGGGTGGGGTGATGTCACGAGTTATGACAAGGTCCAGGCAATGACCGAGACGATGAGTCGGCTCCTTGATATGCTGGGTAAGACCGAAAGCCTGAAGTAGATGCTTAAACTGGTTTGCATTGGTGTTGTGGATGTCATCAACATGAATGTTAAAGTCACCAGTGATGATGATTTCCGATGGATGAAGGAGATATTCTAAAATCAAATTCTCAAATTCCTTAAGAAAACTTGAGAAAGTCACATGTTGGCCGTTAGAATCTCTTTCAGGTCTGTATACAATGACAAGGCGAACAGATTTAGAGTTTCCGGAAACCTCAGCATGAAGAGATTCAAAAGTTGTGTATTGGACGTCATTACTTTTCACAGAGACAGATAAAGTAGATCTGTACAGTATTGCAACTCCTCCACCGGTCTTGTGAGGTCTTGGGATGTGATGAAAGTAGTAGCCAGCAGGGGTACACTGACGACATGTTAAGTTGTCATCTGGTCTAAGCCATGTTTCTGAAACGGCAACAAGGTCCAGATCTTTTGCAGAACAAAATCAGCAAAATCGTCATACTTGTTACAGATGGACTGTGTGTTCAGAACACAAAGGCTGAGTTGAGATTTGGCAGGAGTCACTGGTGCTAGAACAGATGGGGGTGTAACTTCAGGTATAGGGAGTTTATGAACAGTTCTACGGCGACCAGCTTTTTACCACGATGTGTAGGTCGGTAAACAGTGCTGGGATTTACAAAAAGGCCAAGATTCTGCAATGTAAATTTACAGGAAGGCAGAGTTGATGCACGTGTGGATGGGGCATAACGGAGACTGAGAAGCTTGTTACGTGAGTAGGAATTTGTAGAGTTTGGACTAGCTTCTGCTGAGTTTGAGTTATTTTCAGCTTCAGGGCCGGGATTTACAGCAATGTCACCGAAGATCACAATTTCCAAATGAAAAGTGGCTGGGGAATTGTCATAATATGACACAGGGCATTTCAAATATTTCCGATGCTGGATGAATCCTAGCTGTGACTTTGGCAGAATGCAAGCACCAAGCACAACTGATGCTGATGGAACAAAGCTGACCACAGATGAGTCAGATAGGATGGACATTCAGAGAGCCTATTATTATATCACTAATCAACAAAAGTTACTAAGAGCCGCAGCCGCAAATACCACTGCTTACTATGCTGAAAATGGGAGAAAACACTAGATGGGACAATTTCTCCCAAAAAATATTTTGAACTACCTGCACCCCAGGCAGTTGTTGAACTTGTCATAATGTGGTTGCACGGCGAATGTACCAGTCATTGCCAAAAGAATAACTTGCCATGTACATCACTTTGTAAATGTAGTGACTGTAGTAATACAACAGATTATGATGTGACATGTCAAGAAGACGACTTTGACTAGGTACTGGGTAACCAGAGGCCAAGTAAGCCCCAGATGGATCTGAAATAGCCCTTTCAGAGAAAATCTTGATGAACTAAACACGTAATCCAAGATAACAATTGGATTTTTGATGGATAGGCTGCAATTTTATGTAAACACGGGCCTTAACACAACTTTTGGGCTTCTATGTTACTCACATGCTGAGATATATGCAAAGTGTATTGTATATGGCGGCCATTTTGAAATTCAAGATAGTCCAAACAAAATTAGTTACAAGTAAACAAATGGTCTTAATGGAATCTTTGGCATCACAAACATGGGTATTGACACCATTTTTACTCCTCTACGTTGCTCACAAGTTGAGATATACGCAGAAGTGTATTAAATATGGCGGCCATCTTGAAATTCAAGATGGCGGCCAAACCAAGTTAGTTACAATTAAGGCAATGGTTTTAATGGAACCCCTGGGGGGTGTTTCATAAAGCTTTACAATTAATCTTATCTCCAAATAATCAATCTTATCTACAAACGATCAATCTTAAACTCTCCCATCAACATTCCAGTTAATTTTTGATTCAATAAGCATGCCTCTCAAAAAAGCTTTTTATTAGAACTGTCGCACTTTACGTTGGAAGAAGAATATGTGAGATACAGAGAACCCTCTTGATCATGAAATGAGCTTAACATTTACAATATAAATACATTAAGGTGTTTTTTTTTGTCAAAAAAAAAAAATATTTTGAATTTATAAACTTTATTATTTTGTGGAAAGGATTTATTCAAGCAGGTCACGGCAGAAATTGCAGTGCCACTTCCCCTTTTTCAAAAAAATTTTTTTTCAAACAAAGTTTTATATTCTTTTTCCATGGAATTTTTACAGTGAAGGAAAATGTTCATTCAAGTGTCCCCAAGATGACAAGTTTGCTTTAACATTATCATATATCTTCAATACATCATATCATTATATCAAGTTAATTCAAGTTAATTGGCAGAATTTTTTATTAACAAATAGTATATTATGAGATTAGTTATAAAAAGAAAATAGTCAATTTTAAGTCACAGCCATTTTTTTTCTTTTGTTTCAACCCAAAAAAAAATTAAATATACCCAGTAAGTTTACCTATATTAATATTAATAAAGTAAGAAAGCAGCATACATACATAACAATTCAGCCTCAACAATAAATTAAATTTTAAAAAAAAACAACAAAATTTTAAATATATTTTTTTTTTCATACTGATTATGACTAACTTACCTCACATAACATGTTTTTTGAAATTTATAATATAAAGAAGAGCTTGATTCAAGAAACAATTTTTTAAAAATGTTAAAAAAATGTTTTGGTGGGGAACAACATATGGGCAAAAAACTTTAAAATTTTAACTTTAAAGATGACACAACAAAAAGAAAACATGTACTAAAACACAAGGGTATAAAAAACACAGAAATAAAATTTGTTGATAAATAAAATTTGTTAATATAAAAAAATTGAAAAAACATTGCATTAAAAAAGACTGAAGATGATAAAGAAGAGGCAAATTAAAATCCTCCTCTCTGGGACCTTCCTTCCTTCAATCAGTCCATCTTAATGTTTTTCAATGTCCTCATTTCTCTTTTTCCACTTCCAAATGTTTGATGTTTGCTGCCCTTAGACTTCATCACTCACTGTTCTAAGAGCATGTTGTTGTTGTTGCTTGATGCTGTTGTTGTTGTTGTTGTGCTGCTAGCTGTTTTTGATGACATTGCTTGCTACTGCTGCTGCTTATGCTTTTTACAGGTTGTCTCTGTGATTCTGAATCCTGTAATTTTCTTTCCTGATTTGATTTTAAAATGTGAAAAAATAAATAATATTGAAATATTAAATTTTGATTGACTCAGATAGAGTGAACTCAAAAGATTGTTTCTTTGTTCTTTCTAAGTTTACACTGAATATTTGTTAATGAACTTACTGGCTTGTGCTGAACTGTGATAAGTTTACCTCACAAAGTCTCGCATCGATCCCATCGATCCCATGTTTCCCATGTTTCCAATGCTGCTGTGGGTCCACTGCTTTTTATGTGAGGTACTTGTCAGAGGTACTGGTCCACACCACCTAATTAAATTTAATTATAATCATGTCATTTATTTCTTAAAAACAAAAAAAAAAAGGTAAAAAGACTAGTTGGACAAAAATTTAAAAATTAAAAAATTCAAAATATTTTCACAAAATGAAAATAGATCCAACATCCATACGTCGAGTGAGTGTACACTTGTGCTACGATATTATATTGTATAATTTTGTTTAAAAGTGAGCAGCTATTTTTATATTTTTTTTTTTATTTTTTTATTAATTTAATTTTTTTTTTTTTAATTTAAATTTTTTTAACTTCAAAATTTTTACCTTTTATTTGCTTTTTGTTTTGCTTCAATCCCAAAAAAGCTGCAAGTCAGTAAATAAAAAAAATAAAGTTTTAAAAATGAAGTAAAAAGTAAAAGAAGAAAAATAAAAAAAATTTTAAAAAAAAAAAGTAAAAAAAAAAATAAAAAATTCATTGGTAAAAATAATATAATAAAGACAATTAAAAAAATTAAAAAATTTGAAAATCAGACAATTAAGAAAATTATAAAAACATTGTAAATTAGAAATGAGAATTAGAATTACTATTAATTAAGGCCTCAACAAGACCCCAACAAGACAAGAACAAAAAACCCCAAACCAAACAAAAAAACAAAAAACAAAAAACAAACACACAAACAAAAAAAAAAAAAAACACAAACAAAACTAACCACTAACATTGATAAAAAAAATAAACTTTAGTCTACTAAAAATTAATAAAATAAAAATATTTAATACAAATATGCTGTGCAATTAAAATTTTTTCCCATTATAAAATATTATATTAAAATTTATATTAAAACATCTTTTAAAAACAATTCATTTTTTTGTTGAAAAATCTTTAAATTTTTTCTTGTCTGAATATATTTTTTTTGCCTTGAATTTTTTGTAGGCAGTGTACCTTGAATTTTTTTTTTTTTGTTTTTACTTTTTGAAATGGCCTTTTTGTAAATTTTCATTGAATTGAACTGATGCTGCATAATTTTCAAAATGTGACTGATTTGTTCATTTTAGCAGTTTTAATCAGACTAGTCATGTGTGATTGTACATACATTTTCATACATTAGTGAAGTATCACTTTTTTTTTGGAAAACAGCAAAAAGAACAAAAACGAGAAACAAAAGAAAAACAAATTGCACCTAAATTTTGCCCCTGCCCACTGCATGATCACCGTGACTGATGGACTGAATGAACGTTATGATGTTACGCACACTTTATGATATGACCACTCAATATTCATTACTTTAACCATAATTGTGTATTGCCTAATTAAAAAACACTCATGAGAAAACACAAAAATGAAACACTCTAACAACAACAAACTCTAGACTCCTAACCAAAAAAAACAACAAAAAACAAAAAACAAGAAAAAAAATAAAATCTACTCACCTTGAAAAAACTGTCACAAGACTTTTTGAAAGCCTTTGTCAAAGTAAAAGAAGTTGCTCTCTGTGTCTCTTATCGCGCTTTAGCCTCTGTCTATTTCATTCTTACTTAAAGAATTAATAAGATAATTATCTTAATTACGCTCTGATGACTTTTAATGAAAATTTAAGATTAATTGTTTAATAATTGTTATAAATGTTAATTAATTCAGAGTTAAGATTAATTGTTAATAATAGTAGTTAAAGATACACCCCTGGTATCATAAACATGGGTATTGCCACCATTTTTACTCTTCTACATAGCTCATAAGTTGAGATATGGGCCAAAAATAATGAAAAATGACGGCCATTTTGAAATTCAAAATGGCGGCTGAAGACGCCATTGAAAAAAATGGTACCTAACTTTTTTGAAATCAGCACCCCAAAATTGACAAAGTTAGCCAATAAAATCCATTTTGGCACGAAAATCCAGCTGGATCCAAATATCTGACATATGGAACTGTACTATATGGTCTCTGGTAATGAACCATGTTGTTTTGGTGGGAAACAATGTCTCTGTTTTTTGAGAAGTCAATGGGCGATGGTTGAAACAAACCTTTTCTTTGATGTTTGCTAGTTTCACAGAAAAAGGGGGTTTAAGAAGGGGGAGGGGGTAGGATGGGGAAAGAAGAGTAAGGACTTATTTAAAATATTTTTTTCCAGTGATAATATTGTTGAGCCACTTGTGTTTTATACCTTTAATGGAAGGGCTCAAAACATATTTTCTGTGCATTTTATAAGCTGCCCTTCATCAGTCACCATTTTGAGCTTTTACCGTCTTTTTTAAAGACTTTGTTTGCAACGAAGTGTGATCCCCGTATAAATGTTTGTAGGCAAAGAGACCAAGAGAGATTATTTTTCTTCGTTTGTTTTTAACTTGCGTAATTACAGCTTGATTCGAGCCTTGTTATATTTTGTTTACATTGTGTACCCGACTGTTGTTCCTGTATAGTAGAACAAGCAGGATTTGCAAGTGCCATTCATCAAATTCTTTGAGTTTTTTTGGGGGGTTGAATCTTGCAATCTAGCCCGAATTTTCTTGTCCTTTTGTCGTTTATATAGGTCAACAGAGGTGGTGCAAACCTCTTTCTAAAGCAATCGTTTCCATCAAAGACAGATTGTAGTCAGACAGATTAATGACAAACTGTTGACTTTTAAAATGGCTTTTTGTTAAAGACATCGTACACGTTTGGTAATGACTCTGATAATTAACAATAAACACTTACTTGGTAAGAAGTACATCAGCTTTGGATAGTATAATACATTTTGAGAAACTTTTCACTTCGTTATGGAAATATCACTTTATCCCCAAAACATTTGAATCTGAGGAACCGTACGGCCGTAACGCTTCTCAGAGTGTAATGCAGATTATTATTCCTGCGTAGAAATAACCGCTCCAGATTTTCGGCAATATCTCAAAAACGCTAACACCACTTTTTGAAATGAAATTTTCACAGGTTAGTTTTACGGTACATAATTATCTACAACTATAAATGTTTGAAACAAACAATAGGCTCCAATTACCAATCGTGCGTACGATGCCTTTAATAATAATAATATAAAGAGAGACTTATAAAGTGCAAACAGTTGCAGATCGACTCTGCCTCAATCTCTCGTTTTCTTTTTTCTTTTAGTTATTTTACGAAAGAGCATGGACTTCTTATTTGCCGGTGTATATTTCAAGGTGTTTTGCTTCTGTTAAGTCTTTTTGACATAGTTGCAACAATAAAGTCCCGAGCCGTTTTAGTATGATGTTTTTATATTAAGGACGATAAAGTTGCAACGATCGTTTGTGATTTGCAAGCGTGTAAGTACCCGACATCTCACGGACCATTCACCATCATTATGCCGTGCGTCTGCGCATGTGTTATGACACCGCCAGGGGTTGAAGTCTGCTGGTTGTGTAGAATAGTAGGTATTAAGGTCATGCAGGTCGTGTATATGACAGACTTGGAGCCGATGGATGCACCCCACGAAATAGGGAGAAAACAGAGCGTCGAGCTCATTAATATTTTGTAGGCCCTCAAAACATTCTATATTAGACAGATTTGAGAGCCCCAAAAACGGGGAAGAGTGTAAAAATGTTTCCCAATTGTGACCCGGGGGTTGTTGACTTCCAACTTGAGGTATTTTGGATGACATAGGCCCAGACAAAAATGTTCCTATTTTCCGAGAGGTGTATATAGGGACATTTTTTCAAGATTGATGCTCGGAGGTTTGGAAAATTTCACTGCTGTAGGGGTGTTTTTATTTGGAGGGAGAACAACTCTCCGGGCCTTGGGACTCCCCATATTTAAGCAGAGGATAAAAGTTCAAGAGTCAATGGATAATTTTCCCTTTACTGTAAAAAGCTGTGAGACTTCTAAGTATTTTGTGTTTGTTTGAATATTTAGCATTTTGCACTGTATGCTATGGGAGTTTATTTAGTGTGGTGCACCCCGACGGTCAGGATATTGGTAACGAAGAGGAGAGAGTGGGGGTGGGGGTTTTGTTTTTGGGAGGGGTTGGTATAGGGAGAGAGAAACAGAAGAAGGCTGGGGAGGGGTGGGTGGGAGGGTAGGTAAAGCAGGAAGGTGGGAGAGGCGCAGAAAGGGTGGAAGGCGAAAGGAAAGTTAGGGCAGTTGTTTAAAAAAAGGACAGAAGGGTGGGGTGAGGATTACGGGAGGTGTAAAGGAACAGAAAAGAATTAGGAGAAAGAGAAAGGATTCACATGGAAGAAAAGTGGTTTAGGAAGATAGAAGAGTGGGCGGGGTTGGCTGGAGGGTGGTTGATAGAAACAAATACGAAAACCAACACTCGAAAGCAAAAAAGGTATAGGGACATAAAATCAATACGAACAGGTTAACAATAATTATGGTGATCTTCCACGTTTGAGTTTATATGAAGCTGATAACGCTTTTCATAAAATGAATGGTAATCATAAAGAAACCAAGAGGTACTGAGAGAGGTATAACTTGAGTAACGAAACAAATAGATGGACATCAATAGTTTAGAAGTTTGAGTAAGACATGCTAGAGGATTATTATTGTGGGTACTGTTATATAGATGGAAAATGGCGTCTGTATAACTGTGCTTAAATAACCACTAATTAGTGGACCAAATTAGTCAGCTCACATTTGGTGTGCCCAGTGTATAACAATCTCCAAGATTATGGGCTAAACAAAATTGTTTTTTACTGATAGTAATTGAAGGGTACCAATTCTTTTAAAGGCATCGTACACGTTTGGTAATTGGAGCCTATTGTTTTGTTTCAAACATACCATAAAACTAACCTGTGAAAATTTCGTTTCAAAAGGTGGTAACGTTTTTGAGATATTGCCGAAAATCTGGAGCGGTTATGTCCACGCAGGAAGAATAATCTGCATTGGAATACACACTCTGAGAAGCGTTACCCGTAACGCTTCTCAGATTCAAATGTTTAGGGGAATAAAAAGTGATATATTTTTCCAACACCGCAGTACTTCGAAGTGAAAAGTTTCTCAAAATGCATTATACTATCCAAAGCTGCTGTACTTCTTACCAAGTAAGTTTTCATTGCTATTAATTATCAGAGCCATTACCAAACGTGTACGATGCCTTTAAAGAGGTAGTTTACTCAAAACCGCATATGCAATTGTACGTGTTATAGATGGAAAATGGCGTATGTATAACTGTGGTTAATTAACCACTAATTAGTGGACCAAATTAGCCAGATCAAAAAGTTGGTATGCCCAGTGTAACAGTCTTCAAGATTCTGGGCTCAAACTTACATTTTTACTCTTAACGAAGGGTACAAATTCTTTCAAAATATGTTTTAGTATTATTAAAGCGTATACAATCATGTACATAATTATTGCATACACGCACATTGTCCCCGTGTTTGAGGCTTATTTTCTAACATTTACTGATTTTGTTGTTCTTTGTTTAAAGCTTTCGAATGATTTATGCTATAAAATTTCAATATTATCAAATAAAAATCGGTAAGTTATGGACAATATTTCAGTTTTCGTTCGGATAAAATAACGGATTCACCGACAGAAATGAGCCAAATGAGAAATTTTGTCACCTCCCTGTACTGCATGTGTTCTAATTTTCTGAATATGCGGCTGGCCATTCCGCGAATACGCGGCTGCCTATTTCGGGCCCAATACTGTGCTAGCTTCAGTTCGGCAAGAAAAGAAACCCACAGACTTAGGACAGTCTGGTCCCCAAGTTCCGACACGCAATTAGTAGACAAGAGGCCGTAAATAAAGAGGGAAACTGACCTTTTTAGCAACGTGAGTCTCTGGGAAAAAGGTGGCGCCCTTTAAATAAGGTTGGCGATTTTGTATTGCTGATCCAAACCTGTTCAACCACATTCCTCATAACACTCAACAGCTGTTTTATATTAAAACAAGTTGGTATTGTCATGGGGATAATGTAATACTTCGGTTGGAGTGGCTATCAAATTGAAAACATTTTCCTCCCCGACAGACCACGGTTGCCAAATTTTGAGATGTCGCAAAAAGAATGATGCATTATGTGAGCTAGACCCAGTAACTGGGGCGCTGTACTCGTTTTTTTTTCTCGAAACTTTGACATCTGCGGTCGTACTAGCGCCCCATGAATGCGTTGCATATACGCACAGCGATCTTCAAAGTTGACACAAAAAAATGCCTCAGAACGACAAAAAAATACCCAACAAAAAACGCCTTTAAAAACGCCTACTGGCTTCTTCATAAGTCTAAGACGCAACATCAGGCATTTAAATGTAGGCCTACTCACGATTTGGTTTTGAGCTGCAAATTTACGATTTTCGGATAAACCTCCATAACGTCAAACTCTCAGTTGGACCGACATTTATGTAGAAATCCGTCGGCGTTTTCACGAAGTGGCGAATCCGTCCAAAATGATTCATTGTGGCATTTTTTATATAATTCTAAAATGTATTTGGTGTCCCTAACATTTCTGCAAAATTTTAAGTCTTGAAAATGTATACTTTACTAAATTGTTCACGTACTGGCGAATCCGTGCCTGTGGGTGGCGAATCCGGGGTGCTCTGCATTTTGCGTTTTCACGAACCGGCGAATCCGCGCCCTGTGTGGTGAATCCGGTATGCTCAGGATTCGTTTTCACGAACTGGCGAATAAGTTTTGAACCAAACAGCTTTCTAACAAAGCATCCACGTACAGAAATAATTATATAACTGACATACAGATCCTTGTCATTTGATTGGTTCCCAATGGTTTTGAGCAGTACAGCGCCGCCGCGCCGCTGCTAAAACAAAGGAGCACCTGTGCAGAAGGTTGTGATCCGATTGCTATTAAATTTGTGCATTGTTGCCGCTACGCGGCGCTATATGATTTTTGGTTGTCAAACAAACTCACAAACATGGCAACTTTTAAAATACATCAAATGACAAGGATCTATATGTCAGTTATATAAAACAAATATTGAGTGGCTTTAATTCGTGGAATGGAAGGAATATTATCGCTCGGTAAAATTTGGACTGTTTTGCATATGCAATCGTGTCCGCCCGGACGCTGCTGCATAATGCAATTGTGTCCGCCCGGACACATTTGCATATGCAATCGTGTCCGCCCCTGTGCAAAACCGTCCTTGCAGTAAATTAAACGCCCTGATAATTGTCAACCTCGGCCCCTGATGGACAACTTGTACAATAATAATATCTCTCATGATAAAGCGGGGTCGACTCAATTATTGAGTCTTGGATACAAGGTTCCGTTCATTGACTAAAAATGTAGTCAGGATGCCCTGAGACACAGAGAAAAATGCACGCGAAATGCCGTTACGAAATAGCTGACTTCTGGGTACCAGTCGCTGCACACTATTAATACAAAAAGATCGATCTACTAGCGCATTGAAACGGTGGTTTGTGTTCGTCGTAAGTATTTTTCGACATTTTTTTGTCCGGGCGACGGCGCTACATTTTTTGTCCGGGCGCATTTGGTATTTTGAGAATTTTGGACGGGCGCGCCCGGGCGCAGCGCCCGGACAAAACCTTCGGTCAGCCCACGCCTGCTCACGCACATTATGTGTACATGTCCGCCGGACGGTTTTGCATAGCCCCGGACACGATTGCATATGCAAAAGTGTCCGGAGCGGACAGTATTGCATGGCGGACACAATTGCATCTGACACCGGTGTGGGACAGGTGGCTCTGTGTGTCCACCCCCCGGAGATTCTGTGTGCCCCTCCCCCCATACATACGAAGAATAATAATTGTGTATGAATTTCGTCAGCCGATGGGATGGGGACATACAAACACTGGTGTCGAGATTGGCCTACTTTGTTTGTCTTTTACAGAAAAACTCAGAGGTGCCTGCAATGCTGAAAATTGTTGTAAGGCATTCTTTCTTTTCGTTCTTCTTTCAATTAGGTAGGCTCTACTGATTTTTTTTTTTTTTTTTTTTTTTTTTTTTTGGGGGGGGGTCTTTTTTACACAATTATTTTTTCATTGGGTGTGATCCATGCTGGCTACACGGCACTTTACAGGCTTCTGACGGTGGCACCCCGATCGACCGAACGAAGATCACTTGACAAAGTAGCTGAGGCACGTTAATAATCCAGAGGTCGTAGGATCAAGTCCCGCTCTAAACTTTTCTTCGTTCAACCCAAAGTTGTTAAAAAATTACCCAGTCAGTTGCCCTTGAGGTTCGCGGGCGGCCAGAGGTTATAGCGGCCAGATAGGCGGCCAGGTTTTTGTGCACGTCAATGTTTTGGAACAACATCCTGGCATACAAACCCTTAAACGTCTTCAAAGCTGGGCATCCAAACTCATTCACTGCGCCAACAATCATGCCACACCATTCCTAAAGCAACTCACTGGCTGCCTGTCAAGGAGCAAATGCAAATACAAAATGTTGTGCTTCGTCTACAATGCTTAATGGTCTGGGCCCAGCATAATTATTTAAAATCGTCTTTGGTTTTAACCCCCAGGAAGAGTTGGCTTGCGGTCATCAAAAGACACTACCCGGCTTGTCTGTCGAACACAAAATTCATCATATCTTTTGAGTGCATCAGCTGCTGAAAAAAACTTCTCTTTTGTCGCCCCTAAACTTTGGAATAGTCTCCCTCCATCTCTACGCTCTGCAGATTCACTCCACATTTACAAGAAGCATCTAAAGTCACACCTATTCCTAGACTTTATTTCAAGTCTGAGCTTGCGGTTATTTCTCTGCATCGGCCACGCAGAATTCCCCTCGCAATCTCAGACTTGACCCTCTTGTGTATACGGGATATTCATTTATTCACTACTGACATTTACATAACAACACTATGCCAGAGAGATGACCAATCAGGAGACCACAAAACTCCCGTTGGCTGCGTCCATTCCAAATAGGATGAAATCGCTTCAGCATTTTCTGTAACATCGAGCCATCGCTTTTATTGTATAGTGCTTGTAGTACGCTACATATAATTTATACATAAAATAACACAAGATTTAATCTCAAAATGTTGAAAAATAAACTTGACAAACAACCTGATCCTTACTAGACGAAAAATTACGATACCTTTGATTTGAATGGTATCGTCTAAAGATTTTCCCAACGTTTTTAACGTATTTTGAATAATAACTAGAATCACTTTGTTTTTTTGTGTTTCCAAACTGTAAGTTGAATCACCGAGCAGAGACAGATTAGTTACACGTGCATCAATGTTGTATTTCCTACTATTATCCCGTGGTATAAACGGTTATAGTTTGAATGTGCATTTTATTAAGGGCCTCGGAGATTCTGACCAATCAGAGTGTTCCGTCCACTTTTGGACTAATTCGCCATAGGGTGTGTACAAACCGACGAACAATGTTCCCAAGTCTGTGATCGTAGGTTCAAGACGGAGGTTTATCCACAAGAGGGCGCTGTTTCAGCCAATAATCAGAGCTGCAATGATGTATCGGCTATCAGGACGACTAAAAACCACGATCACAGACTTGGAACCAAGTCTAACCTATTCCCTCAATGATTGTATTGTTTGTTTTCATATTTTGCAATTAATTTTGGTATCATAATTTGCCATGTATTTTGCCGTGTATCATCACAAACCGCTGTGATCTTGATGAAATGGCGGCTATAAAACAATTTATGTATGTATGTATGTATGTATCAAAGAAAACTTAATTGTTTTAGGTCTAATTGAAAGAGGACGAGTGTTGTAACCAAAACATCGACGTGCGGCAAACAAAACAATGCTCAGGCCTATATACCTCCCAGTCAAAATTAAACATAATGGAGCAAGTTTATTTCATGAAGAAGTTTGGGGGGGAAGAGGCGACAACAGCAGTAACAAGTCACCACGTATTCAGTTAGTATTATTCAAAATATAAAGAGGATAAACCAAAAGAAAAAAGTAATTGTTTCCGCCCAGGCTCGAACTGGGGACCTTCCGCGTGTTAGGCGGACGTGATAACCACTACACTACGGAAACCGCTTAATGTCCATCGTGCAAAACAAGTATATATAATATTAATTGAAAGTATCCACCATCGTCTGAGATGATCCATAATTTAGAAGGAGAACTCAGAAATTGCAAAATGAATTATTTTCACCATTCTTCCCAGACTAATTAAACAAATAAAATAATAAATCTACTTAAGTATCTTTGTGTGCATGCAGTTTAGTTTTATTAAATTAACAAAAGTGCAAAATGTCTGAATAAATGGAAAATAATAATGAAGTAAACAAAAACACCCCTTATGGAAGAATGTAAATACCCACTTGCAGCCAATCAGGGATCGACACCGGGCAGCAAGTACACGTGGAAACCATCTTTCTGTGCACCGAGTTTATACAACGTGTGTTATGTGTACGTGTATTTTTGTATGCGGGGCGAAAAAATCCCTGGATTATTTGTACGGGTGGTGATACACGACGACCGACGACCGCAGTGGTGTTGTTGTTCAAGTGACGACGGTGTAAGAAAGAACAGTTAAAAATGGAGAACTACGCTGTGATTTTTGTGTTGTTTGGCTTGGCGCTTGGTCATGTTGGTGGTTCGGATGTTCTCGATCTCTCAGATGGAGGATTTGATGCAGACGCTGCTGGACGTGACATTATGCTTGTGGAGTTCTTTGCTCCTTGGTAGGTGGTCTGGTGGTGGCGTCTTTCCTGCATGCATCCTCGACCTCACGTTAATTATTGGGGGTGGGGGGCGGGAGGTGTTGATGGGCAAAACATGGGCGGAATGACCCCCATCATACAGTTGACGGTGGGTTGGAAACATTCCCCTATTCGACTGCCACTTTTTCACTCAACAAGTCATTTTTACCGAAAGCAAAATCATTAATATAATTATGACTGAGTAAAATATTCATTTGTGTTATCCTCGACCATTGTCGACAATTCCTCAGCAGATTCCACTGTCTTTTAAGTTTTA
Source organism: Plazaster borealis (assembly GCA_021014325.1). NCBI lineage: Eukaryota > Metazoa > Echinodermata > Asteroidea > Forcipulatida > Labidiasteridae > Plazaster > Plazaster borealis. The sequence goes on along the minus strand of CM037459.1, from coordinate 12,384,858 downwards.
TGATTCTTGTAGTTGTATAAAATGTATGTATTTTACTTGTTTTTGTCCACTTGCTGTATTTTAAAGAATAGACCTTATGCATTGACGTCATCCAGCCGCCATCTTAGAGGTTAAACGATGACGAAACAATCGAAACGCACAGATTTGTACGCGCGGCGCACAGGAACAACCTCCTTTTGACCTCTAGACGAGGGCGCCCTACTGTTATGACATCATGTGCATAAGGTCTATTCTGTAGAGATTGTCTATAATAATAACAAACATAATCATGCTATTTTATTTCATAAAATGAGTGATGTAAGCATGGTAAGCGTGACTGTTGTGTCAGATCGGATACAGAAGTTTTACTAAACTTGTAATTAAACATCATTCACACTAGTCTGAAAGATTGCATTGAAGGGGGCTATCGTCGACAAGATTGTGGCTTGTCGTGGCCGAGCGGATAAGAACACCGAACTCAAGCTCTGGTGTTTCTGATCGACAGCAGAGTGTGGGTTCGAATCCCAGTCGTGACACTTGTGTCCTTAAGCAAGACACTTGTGACTTAACCACATGCTAATGCTTTGTCCTTCGGATGGGACGTTAAGCCGTAGGTCCCGTGTGTTGTGTAATGCACGTAAAAGAACCCAGTGCACTTATCGAAAAGAGAAGGGGTTCGCCCCGGTGTTCCTGGTTTGATCGGCAGCATATTGCGCCACAGCACCTTGTAAACCATTACATGGTGCTATGTAAAGGACTTGGTCTCATACTTCAAAAACGTAGCTCCACAATACCTTGCAGGAAAATAATGAACGTTAAAAGCGCCTTGAGCGTCACTGAGTGACGGATATGTGCGCTATATAAGAAGCCACTATTATTATTATTATATGATTGTGGCCTGTCTGTATAGACCTCATGCGCATGATGTCATTTGAGTAGGGCGTCCTCGGCTAGAGATCCAAAGAAGTTTGCTCCTAATTATTGACATTGGCCCATTCTGCTGTGCCCCAAGCGTACAACAGACACTAGACCCAGTAACTGGGGCGCTGTACTCATTTTTTCGAAATTTTGACATCTGCGGTCGTACTAGCGCCCCAGATATGCGTTTCTCTATGGTCGGTCCAACTGAGAGTTTGACGTCATGGTGGTTTCTTCGAAAATCGTAAATTTGCAGCTCAAAACTAAATCGTGAGTACATTTAAATGCCTGATGATGCATCTTAGACTTATGAAGAAGCCAGTAGACATTTTTAAAGGCGTTTTTAAAGCCTTTTTTTGTGTCAACTTATATAAATTTGAAGATCGCTGTGCGTATATGCAACGCATATCTGGGGCGCTAGTACGACCGCAGATGTCAAAATTTCGAAAAAACGAGTACAGCGCCCCAGTTACTAGGTCTAAACAGACATGTGCATTGTTCATGGTTTCATCAACGTTAAACCTCAAAATATAAGATGGCGGTATGATGACATCAAGGCTTAAACAGTGGTTAATGCGGGGGTATGTTTGTTATTTTTGGCCGAACCCACATGCACTTTGTGCCTAGTACACTGACCCCCATTGTCTCTCTTTGAAAGATGTGATGTCACGAAATATCTCAACTACATGAACTAAAACCATATTTACCTGGTATTAAAATATGTTGTTATCAACAGGTGTGGCCATTGCAAGAAACTGGCGCCCGAATATGAGACTGCAGCTACAGCATTAGCTAAGAATGATCCACCAGTCCCATTGGCCAAGGTATGACAACTTTTAAAATTGGCTCCCAGGCCTGATACTTCAATTGCCGCAATGTCCCTTTGTCTTGGTTACCCTTGAATTCCACTGGAAATTTACACAAGCTACAGATTGTCTTTCAAATCAATCAGTTCCGATTTGTTTTATTTACTGTAGGTGGATTGTACTGACGATAGCGGCGGTAAAGATACATGTGGAAAATACGGTGTGTCTGGCTATCCCACTCTGAAAATTTTCAGAAATGGAGCTGTTTCTGCTGATTACAGCGGTCCAAGAGACTCGGGTGAGTATTGAGTGATGTGAATGTACAGTTGTTTGAAGCATCTTCTCATTTGGAAATACATGCTGTAAAATTAAAACTTGGGTGTCATAAACACGCTTGGAATTACAGGAACCCAGATGCCATGCCCTGGTCTAGGCCTTGATTCACCCTTCAAAAGTTTCCCATAGACTTGTAAGATTTACCAATGGAACTGCAGGTGCCCTTTGCAAAATGAAAGTGGCCTTGCCTTCTCAAAGATGAAATTCCATACCTGTCCTATTCACGCTTGTATTTGCTTTTTATGTAAGATAAAGTTGGGTTTTTAACTCTGACTTGGGGTCATTGTAATAATTGCTGTTTAAAGGGAACGCAGCCCCTATAAAACTAATCCATGGTGTTCAAAGCACAATGTCCTTTAGCGAAGCATACATGTAGTTCCACTTTTTAAAAGCTTTTTGGGGGGCTCAAAGTTGGAGTCTTGCACACCTTGTTGGCGATGTTTTAAAAGAAGAGGAGTGGTATTCTTATGTAAATCAGTGGACTATTCATAACATCCAGGAGTTACAAGTTCAATGACCTGCATTTGCAGCTCCACCCATTTCAACTGTTCAATATGAGAACAGTCTACATGTACAGTAGTTATTGTGTGTAGAAATAGCTAGCATTGAGTTCATGGGCCTTGTGCTTAAGCTTTTTGTAAAGTAGCCCACCGGGCTAATAAACTGCATTTTACTTGCCCCCAGGAAGTTATAGTAGCCCAGATTTTAAACATACGGTATTGTCATAAATGCATCTTTCTGATGTATTAATGGTACATGTAGTAATTACAACCAGTTTAATGGTCAAATGAGGTTAATTTCGAAATAAATTTTAAAATACGTTTTCAAACTGTATTATTCACATCAGAAAAGGAAGAATTAAACAAGTAAGTTGCACAGTTTTTAGTAGCCCACAGGGCAAGTTGAGAAGTGGTGTTTACTATAATACTAAATGTAGCTCGTAGCAGTTTTTACTAGACAATGTTGATGTTTTGGTAAGCCCTGGTTCTAAAGATGATGATCCAAAAGTTCACAGAAAGGGTTCAACTTGTGCTTTTGACATTGAATGTTTTGCAATAGTAAGAGGATTCTTGTAAAAAACAATGGATGATTGTACTTTACTTTTTGTTGATTCATGTAGTATAGCACTGTTACTCAAGTGCTGGAGTTTAAAACATGAGCTATTTGTAAATTGTAAAAAGAGTTGTAAAAACTTATTACTGTGCCATTTGTTTTATTGTAATGGTTTTTCACTGTCTGCAGTTGGATCAAAAGGGCACGGCAATATATTGCCGTGAATTGTCCGTGATTTCGTCGGTAATTTTGAAGCCTGCTATTAAGAACCAATTATTATTAATTATTATAGCCCTAGCCACAGTTTAACAATAATAATTGACATTCATGTAACAGACATTGAGGAATAAACATTAAAGACATAATGTGTAAGCAATTTTGTTTCTTTCCTTTTGAAGCTGGCATCGTCAGTCACATGAAAAAAATGGCCGGGCCATTGGCGAAGGAGATTAAGAATGTGGCAGAAATGGAAAAACTCTTGAGCACTACCGAAACTACTGTTATAGCAGGTGAGGCATTGGATTTAAAAATACATATATGTATAACCTTGTATTCATAAATACCCCAGACAGTTTCTCTATTCCTATTGGTGGAGAGCACGTTATGTGGGGGTGTATAAAAGGCTGATAAAGACCAGCTGGAGCTGTTAATAACCGGCTGGGCTTCGCGTATTGGACGCGCAAGCTCCACCAATTTACTTACGCGGAATGCAATATATGGCTATTAGTTCCTGCGCGTAGCCTAATCTTTTTGTACACGCGCGTACATGTACACACAACCCAACGCGCACAAAACAGAATTTTACAAAAGTTTTTGAAAATGCTCAAACTTCAAAAACTCGCTTAACAAACAGAATGTTGGAGATTGTCTTTTTACCACCGACTTTCATTTTTGGAGAATCCTCCACCTGAAACTGACAGTACAGTTTGATTCATTTTCAGGATTCTTTTCTAAGGATGACAACGAAAAGTCAGCATTTGTTCAAGCGGCTGGCAAACTTAGTGAGAACTACAAATTTGCATATACTCTATCCGATGCTGTCAGCAAGAATTATGGCTTCTCCGAGTAAGTAAGATCTTAGAAGATCATCACCATTCACTTTGTAATTCCATCATGAAAATGACTCTTAATAAAACAACTCAATTTCAACGATACTTGCCAGCACCCCAAAACTCAAGAACTCTTAGGCGGAAAATCAAAATCCCTGATATTCATTGTAAAACTGAAATAATGAAAAACAGTTTGTTACTACCTTGTTCGTAATTTTAACAAAAGTTGATTTATGCTTCTTTTTACTCTTTTTTTCTCCTTTCACTTCTGTTCAGGTTTTTTTTTTAAATTTTGTTCAGTACCGTGCATAAGTTTGAAGCTTACTGAAACTAATGTCCTTGTGCAATTTTAGTACTGCTGGCTGTGTATCTGTTTGTTTTGAACTAGTTGCTGTTATTCCGTTGTGCTTTCTTAAATTTGTTATATATAACAAATTTAAGAAAGCACAACGGAATATATATATAAATATATACATGTACTTTTATTGAATGTAAACTTACTTGCCATTCAGCTGCTGTCGCGATTTGTAATATTTTTAATAAACCATGTATGAATCAATGAATGAAAGAAGGGATGAAATGACAAAAGTAATAAAAACTTACCTATTTCTTTTTTTGTCTGTTTGTTTTTTAATTGTTTTTATTTTTACTTCCAATATTTTCACATGTAAACATGTATAATATGTGATGCTCCATGCCAAAATCAGGCACTTCTTGCCAAAACAAACTCAAAACTGGTTATATTAGCTCATCAAATAGATGAGAATAAGAACTTTCAAATAACACCTAATTTATTACGTCTATAAGATAAGTATTTCATCACATCACATTGGCTGATGTTACGGTTTTCTTCACTTTTAATGCCATTTCACTATTATCAAGAATTGCCATATTCTGACGTGGGGTGTCACAATCCAAGATACATTGTACATGTACCCAGACGCCCATCCCTTTGTCTAACACAACTGCTATCAATCGAGATGATATTATGAATTTCTATAATCGTGTTCAAATGATTTATTTACCAGTTTTAATCTTCCGTTAAGATAATTTACTTATCTTTATGTACTTAAATTGTTGAACGCTTGCATTCCTCCTCTCTTTTTACAGTGCTGTAGCCCTTTTCCGACCAAGGTTTCTGAAAAACAAATTCGAAGAGGGCATTCTGCAAATGACAGACCCAATCACCAAGTCAAATATTGAGAAATTCACTGAAAAAAATGGGTGAGTTTGAACAACTTTCTGGGACCAATTTGACAACTATAAATCTGTGCAAGTTTTGGTCTTTTCTATGATTGTAGAGAGTTATAGCAAACAGGTACACTGACTTGTTTACCCACCACCATCATTTGGGCTGGTTCAAAAGAATTTGTGGTTAATAGAACCAGCAGAATGCACTCATGGCAGTGTGTATAGATGTATCTGCTGTGAGGCAATTCCAGACCATAATTTTTTAAGGAGTGCGATTGCATTCTCACCCCTCTGAAAACAATTTTGGGGAAAAACCCCAGAATGTTATTCATGGTCATAAGGAAAATAACTATCAATGTGGTTTTTATTTGCTTTGATCATGTAACAAAATTAACAAATGCCAATCAAATCCTGGAATCGCTTATGTGAATATCAATCGTCAGAGATTCCTATCTGTTTAAAGACACTGGACACCTTTGGTAATTGTCAAAGACCAGTCTTCTCACTCACTTGGTGTATCTCAACATATGCACAAAATAACAAACCTGTGAAAATTTTAACTCAATTGGTCGTCAAAGTTGCGAGAGAATAATGGAAGAAAAAACACCCTTGTCGCACCAAGTTGTGTGCTTTCAAATGCTTGATTTCGAGACCTCAGCTGAGGTCTCAAAATCAAATCAAATATTTTAGTGAGAAATTACTTCGTTCTCAAAAACTACGTTACTTCAGAGGGAGCCGTTTCTCACAATTTGTTTAATACTATCAACAGCTCTCCATTGCTCGTTACCAATAAGTTTTTATGCTAACAATTATTTTGAGTAATTACCAATAGTGTCCAGTGCCTTTAAATTAAACATCATACAGTCAGATTTTATGAAAGCTTGTTTAAGTTTCACTCTATACACTAATGTGTGAAGTTTGGTTTTTCAGGAGTGCAAAGAGCTTTCCTCAATAGTTTCAGGAGAGCAGTTTATAGCTCTCCTCGTATTTCTTAAAATTGAAGACTGCAATTTTTGTGTGCTGCCATTTAAACAGTAATGGCGAATTTTAGCTTTTCTATTATCTGTTCTGGATGCCATTGCCACACTTGCATGTCACATGGTATTGATACCTGATAATTGATATGTCCACAGCTGACAATAAAGGGCCTGTACACCATACACACAGAGCTGCCAACTCTTCCGGATTTTGCGGAAGACTCCCGTTTTTGACGGCAATCTCCGACATCCCGCAAGCAGTCAAAATCTCCCGGATCCCCAACCTGCTAATGAAAAAAGTAATAAAATTGACGAATTTCATAGCCCTCAGCTGTCGTCCGTCCGTGTGTGTTTATAACGTTTGCGCGCTTGCATATTTAATTGCATAGATGCGCAGAAAAAGTTGTTCTAACCGTAGTTTGTGCGCTAGTAGATCGATCTTTTTGTATTAATAGTGTGCAGCGACTGGTACCCAGAACTCAGCTATTTCGTAACGGCATTTCGCGTGCATTTTTCTCTGTGTCGCAGGGCATCCTGACTACATTTTTAGTCGATGAACGGAACCTTGTATCCAAGACTCAATAATTGAGTCGACCCCGCGCTATCATGAGAGATGTTATTATTGTACATTGTCCATCAGGGGCCCGAGGTTGACAATTCTTTGGATGTTGAAACAAACAGCGTGATATTAGGAGACCGATCAGAGAGTTCGAAAAAAACCTGAATGCAAATCTGAAACTCGCATTCCAAGTAGAAGCTATCGGGCGATCGTGCACAAAGTGGATGGATTTTTAGTTCAGGATCAGTGGTTTTGTTCGTGCTGAAATGATTTGCACAAAAATGTTTGCACAATCAGTCGATCTTGCTGGAATTTTGGTTTGTGCAATCGGCTTATCTAGCGTGCAGGAATAGTTTGCACAATTTGCCAACAGTGCAGGAATAGTGTGCGCAATATGCCGATAGTGCAGGAATAATCTGCGCAATTTGGCGATCGTGCATGAAAAGTATTTGCACAATTTGACGATCGTGAAAATAAAATCTTCCGGATTTTCAAAAACCAATGTTGGCAGCTCTGTACACAGATGAGAATTGAGCTCAGAATACTCCAGGTTCCTGTCCTATGTATGCGTTAGTGTACCATGTTTGACCACAGAGCCAAGACAAGTGCTGTTTGGTTCCACATAATAATAGTGGCTTCTTATGTAGCGCTCAAATCCACCACTCAGTGACGCTCATGACGTTCCAATTATTACCCCTGGTCACTGGGCCATTTATTTCATTTCTCCTAATATGCTCCATAAGAGAAACTATAGATGTAAACTTGCGGGTACAACCTTTTATAAAACTCTTTTGGAAGAGTGTTGGTTCTGAGAAGAACCGGTGTGGTCTTGATGTTTCGAACAGTATACTCTGCCTCATCTTCTATAGTTTCTCTCATGATCCAAACCATGCAAAAAATTCTAAAACATCAGTTAATATGCTCCTTAAAACAACTTAGTTTCGGGGCACTTTTCCCAATGATTTGCCATCGATTTGATTTTTTTCTCATTTTAATAAATAATAGATTGGGTATGTGTGGAGTTATGAAAGCTGACAACAAGGATCTGTTCAAAAAACCTGTCGTCGTTGCTTACTTTAAGGTTGACTATGAAAAGAACCCCAAAGGTATGTTTTGGTTTGAAATATAAACAAAGATGAGTTCATAATTATATTTGGAAACTGGAAGAGGTATAACACAGGTCTTGCGTTCAGGCTTGGTGCGTTGTGGAAGTCACGTCCCCAGTTTCCATGTGTCTTGGTACCGTTTTAAGCCGTTTAAAATGTTCCTATGTCTTTCATCATTTTGACTTGGAAGTGTCCGTGTATCGTGGTTTCCTTTTAAATGCCATTGCTTCTACAAAGATGAAATGTCAGACTGATATTTGTATCGCTGCTGCCCCTGTTGTATTTTCTCTCTTAGTAAAGCAGCCATGCAGTTTTTCAGTTGATTTCATTTGATTTCAGTTGATTTCAACCTGTTGCTGTATTATACCAAATTCTATGGTCAAAGAGCCTTCAACTTCATTGCACCTTCATTATGAAATGACTTACCCGTTCATATTTGTTAAGCTGACTCTGTTCTGACTTCAAGGGAATTTTAAAGACTGAAGTATTTGATTTTTATAACAAATTGCTTGAAATATATTTCATTATTTTATGTTTTGTGTAGCGCGTAGAGGCTCCTGTATTATGCGCGATATAAATGTCTTGTATTATTATTGTTATTAGTATTATTATTAATATATTGTGTACATTCATTCACATACAGTGTACTGTACATGTATTGTAGGTTGGCTTAGTTACTTTCTCAATACTGAATGGTCAGACAATAGGAGGGTTGACTGTGTACTTTAGATATTACATGATATTTTGTTTTGCAGGTTGGCTTAGTTTATTTTTTTTTCAAAACCACGTAGGAGGGTTGACTGCGCCTTGATCACCCAGCAGGGTGGATATGTGCGCATTACAAGTCTTATTATTATTATTATTATTATGACATTCACTACATATTATGTATTGCAGGCTGGCATAGTTTATCTATTGTTTGTTACATTGTACCACATTAGTTTATGTTCAATGGTCAGACAGTAGAAGGAGGGTTAACAGGAGGCGTAAATATTCATAAAAAGGACCAGATTATATTTTAACGTCTGTAGCCATTCTTGACTGTTATCTTTGTTGTCTTGTTTACAGGTACCAACTATTTTCGTAATAGGTGAGTCTATTTTTTTATAATCCTGTGTCTTTATGGACTAATGTGTTGAGAGAGTAATAAAAACTGTCTTCATTTTTGATGGGTACAATTGTTATTTCTTATCAAGTTTGAAGTTGTTGCGTTTGGTTTTTTGGGGGGTTGATTTTTTGAGGGTTGCTTTCTTCCTTTTTTCAGGCATGACTAATTATTCCGTCTTCTGAAAACCCTAACCTTTTTGTAGAGTAATGAAGATTGCCAAGAAATACAGCGACAAGGACCTGACGTTTGCGATCGCTTCCAAGGCTGAGTTTGCTCGTGAGATGGATGGGTTGGGCTTCGCAGGCGAATCAGACCAGGTCAATGTGGCTGCCTGGGGACCCGACGGAGACAAGTTCAAGATGGAGGAAGAGTTCACGTAAGACGCACGATAGGGCACTGCCTCCGTGACTCCTGTTGCATTGAACTGCATGGTGACTGGGTTACTTGAAACACGGGTGTCAGAATGTTGGATTTCCCGAATGACTTTCTTGACTTAATTTGTTGGCATCTGTTATTAATAGTTACAGATTTAATAATAGTGGCTTCTTATATAAGCGCTCAAATTGGTCACTCAGTGACGCTCATGGTGCTCCAACATTATTACCCCTGGTCACTGGACCATTTAATTCGTTCCTTAAACCATCTTTTCTCAGCTCCCTTGGGAGTATACAGCCTGTGCTGCCAAATATGTAGCGAACCGAGCTAAATCGATCACAAGAACCATCTCTGCCCTCAAAGGTACCCATTTACCTCTGGGTGAAGAGAAGCAATTATAGTTAAGTGTCTTGCTCAAGGACACAATTGTCAAGGTCACAAGTGTCGGGATTCAAACCCCCATCCTGATGGCTTAGCGACCAGAACTTGACTTTGATGCACTAAACCGCTCGGCCAAGACATGCCATTTAAACAGATCAAGTTACTTAAGTCATTCAGAAAAGTTGCAGATTATCTGATACTTGTAACACTGTAATGGGAATCACCTCGGAGTTACCGATGTTTTGTTTCTACTTGTTTTGACACAATCCTTGCAAAATAAGCCCTGATGGAAAGTGCGGTATGGCCTCTGTTGCCCTGGTCCTCGCCTTGGTGCCCCTTCAAAATTTTCCAGAGACTTTAAGATTTTCCAATGAAGATCCCTTAGCAAAATTAAAACGGCCTTGCCCTTTCAGAGATGAAATTCCTGGCCTGTTTCACTACTAAATTGTAAATATGGAGGCACAAAAGACTGATACAGTTAGTAAATTTGTACTGGAACATTTCAAGGGGCACCAAGGCAATGACCATGGCTCGATTTCTCAAAGCACTAAGATTCATCTTAAAGAGGGTCTCCAAGGTCAAAAATAAGTTTTAAGATTGACTCATTTTCCAATAAATAGAGTCCATATAAAAATGGGGAAACAAATTACAAGTCTCTAACCTTACGATGAAACGGTTGAAAGTGTCGCTGTGTTTGATACCCTTCAAGTGCAATTTTTGTCGAAATCCAAAAACAAATAAACGGTCTGTACATTTTTGGTACAGAGAATTTTTAGTTCATTCATGTCATTCCAAATTGTTGATGATGTTCAACCAAAATGGCATTAAATTTTACCTTTTGTCTGGTGCAAAAATTCCTCTTTGGAATGTACGTGGGTCTTGATGTCCGATGACATCATGTTTCAAATCTCGCTCTGTTAGAGTATAAAATAAAATGACGTTTACACCATTTTAACTTGAGGTTAGAGACTTGTAATTTTGTCCCCCACTTTCATTAGGACCCTATTTATTGGAAATTGAGTGCATCACAAAACTGAATTTGACCTTGGAGCCTGTCTTTAAGCTGTCAGCCGTACCATAGTGATTTGTATAGTGACATCACACTTTGCTCAGCAGTGAAGATTGATATTGATTCGCACTTAAGGTCATTCTTAGCTCTTGTGAAATTGAGCCCAGGGGCATGGAAACAATTGCCTTTGTAGCCTCTGTGAAGTACTAGGCCTTACACCTGGACAGGGATCGTCTTGCATTTTTATTTTTCATAAATTCTTTAATCTTGAATCTCTTTCTGTCCCTGCAGCACCGATGGCAAGGCATTAGACGCATTCGTGGGCAAGTTTCTGGCAGGCGAGATTGCAAACCACTTGAAGAGTGAGCCGATACCGGAACCAAACGACGGCCCAGTGAAGGTGGTCGTCGGCAACAACTTCAAAGACATCGTCATGGACGAAACTAAAGACGTCTTGATTGAGTTCTACGCACCGTGGTGTGGTCACTGTAAAAACTTGGAGCCAAAATACAATGAACTTGGAGAGAAGGTTAGAATGAATTTCAACTCTTTTATCAAAATCTCATAGTCATGGTACTGGTGTAAACTGTCAAGAAATACACCACGCAGATTGATATTAGGTTATGTAAAACTTTAACCCTCTCACTCTCTAAGCATTTAATATTACCCAGTGTGGTTTTCATTGACAAATAAACTGATGAAATCCCAGGAAAAATATTAGAAACTAATGCACCCACCCTTTGGTTATTTTGCTGCATGCTGTTTTAAGCTATTTTGCCAGCATTTCCTATTATTTAAACAAATAAGTCGTCTTTGGTTGAATTTCTTATTGTTCATGTTTCAACCCTGTTTTTAACTGTTCTTCTTCCCTTCTTAATTGTATAGTTTGGTGGTTTGGAGTTGAATACCTGTGCATTTTTTTCTACGCATTTACTATAATGCATGTTTTAATCTATTTTCTGTTATGTTTCTTTACAATGCTTGCCACAATTTGGGTGTGCTATTTTAAATTTGTGTTATTTTTTATGGATACTTGTATTGTTATGCTTTGATAATGTTTTGATTGTCCTTAATCCAACCATTTTTTAACTATAGTGTGTTTGCTTATAATAATAATAATAATAATAATAATAGACCTGAGGATTGTAGTAGTAAACTGATGAGGGCCAATGCCTAGTAACGTGGAGTACGCACGCGCACAAGCAAAAGATTCCCTGCTTACCGGTGAAATACGCTTGACATAAGTGCGGAATTCCCTGCTTCCGTAAGCGCCGATTCCCTGCTTCCGTAAGTGCCGATTCTTTGCTTACGGTAAGCAGAGCCATGAAATTGGGCCCTTCAAGGCTCTGCTTACCGCGGAATTCTGCACTTACAGCCCATAGATTTATGTGCTTTACAGGGCATCGTTAGCGCATTCCGTGGTAACTAGAGCCATGAAATTGGACCAAGACTGCACAAAGCTTTCCTTGGTCACTTTTTTTTATATTTATCATTTTTTTGCAATTACAAAATTGCATGTCTAAATAAGGTAAAATACTAAAATTACAGCAAATTACAGGTCATCAGGTTTGAGTTTTTCTCTATCGATTGAGTAACAATATCTCTACACTATTTTGTTTTCACAGTTGAAGGATGTAGAACATGTAGTAATTGCTAAGATGGATGCCACAGCCAACGATTCACCTGGACAGTATGCCGTTTCAGGGTAAGAAACCTACGCTCATACCATTGTCAGTTTTCCCCCTTGTGGTTTCGTCGTCTTAGTCCTGAGAGTCATGATGACTCATTGTGACCCTTTTAACGATGGAGTATCCAAAACAGACCGGTAGGCTGTGGGCAGAGACATGCCTGTCAGATTCCCTTACTTCATCTGTCCAGCGGAGTTTCTGTCTGCCATGTGATCGGCTTCCTTCAACATTTCCTTGGACAATAATATTCTCCAGATTATCTTCTTGAGACATGGCCAAAATACTGTAGTTTGGTTTTGATAATCTTTGGCATATAACATGATTTATAAAAACACCTTTTGCTAGTTCTGTATTCTGGTTGGCTGAAACACAGTCACTTGGGGTTAACTAATATTGGCTAGTGCATGAGATTTTCGCCACTGTGAGCTAGACGCGCGTCAAGACATCGCGCGCATATGATTTGCGGGAAATAGTCCCAGAACAGGGCAATATACAAATTGACAGGTTACAGTGCCCTCACTTGATGTGAACAGTGAACAGTGACTAAAAAAATGAATATATAGCGTTCCTTTAATTGTTGAATTGTTTATGATTTAATTGCTCATGAGTTAATTGTGGAATTAAAAGAGTTTAGTTATAAAACCTTGAAAGGTTTCTTTTCTTTTTTCATTTTTTTGACCGAGGTGTGTTATAAAACATGTATGGACTGGCATAATTCGGTCACTAGTGCACGTCTATCCCCCCTCGGGCCTGTGAGTGACCAGAAGAGGGACCCAGATGAGTCCCTCTTTTGGTCACTCACAGTCCCTTGAGGGGGATAGACGTGTTCTAGTGACCTCATCGCCAGTCCATTTGTGTATAATATCACCGGCATGCTTATTATGTGCCTATTTGGTGTCTCAAGCTTCACTTGTTACCCAGCTGTGGCTATTAGAATCAGGTGCCTACACTACTGAATAGTTTGTCATCCCCAAAAAAGCTTCTAGATAATAATTTGCCAAGAATTTTTATTTCCAAGTGTGTTATTGACTCCTGATTTTTTATTTTATTATTATTTTTTTCTCATCAGGTTCCCCACAATATACTGGGCACCTGCTGATAACAAATCCAACCCTCGCAAGTATCAAGGAGGACGCGAGGTTGAGGACTTTTTAAAATTCATCAAGAAAGAGTCAACAAAGCCCGTCAAATTGGGCGGCAAGAATACAGATGAGTTATAAGATTGAAGCAGGGGCAATTAGGAAGAAAATGTATGTTATATTTTGTTCATTTGTGTAACAGTGGATTTTTAATGTCTACAACTGAACCCCCTTTTAGAGAGGCGGGTTTGCTATATTTTGTTTCTGTTAATTTTGGGATGAACTTTATCGATAGTCTTTTAAACAATTTATTTCATGCATAGCAAAGTAGACTTCTCCAGCTGGAACATTGTGGTGCTGTGTCAACGACACTTGAGAACTTGAGGTACTTGACCTTTTGGATGACCTGTACTGACCTCTTTATGACCTTAAAAAAGGCTGACGTGTTTAATCACAGCCGTAGAGATGTTTTTGTCTCAATTGTTTAATTTTGTTGGCAACATGCGTGACCATTTTGGGCTAACTTTTTTTATCCCAAGCATTACCATTTGCTGGCAGGCAAAATCTTAAGTTAAAGCCGTGTAGTCCTTTCCAGTATCAGTTGCTGAGGTTAAGGCAAAACCTTTGCCACTTTTCAATTGGCTGATCCGGACTTTTGGGTGGGTGCTTGCGGTTGTGATTGGTCAATACAGTAAACTGTTTAATAAATTGGTCTCTTATATTCAACCAATCAGCTGATCCGGCTTTCTGAAATTTAGTCTTAAGGTTTGCGCAGCAGATTGAAGCTCACAAAACTCATAGACATTTATCAGTCCTTTGATTTCTCCCAATTTCGGGATTTGTTCATAGGTTTCTGATCACTTTGCATTCCAAATAACTTGAGAGACTTAAACTGACGAACAAGTGATAAATACACAGCCTCATTTCCCTTCTATAAAAAATTTGTAGTGTGGAGAGTGCGTCAATTCTGTGAGATATGTAAAACACAGGAACTTAAAGTGGTTCACTCTTGACGACAAGACTGTCAACAAGACCTTTCCGTTTTTCCGTAGGATCACAGCCTTGATGCATGTCAGTAAAGGACTAAAATTTAGTGGCTGAGTAATGGGTTAAGTGATGACATTGGTAGAAAAGTCTACTTTTAATCAGAGATTTTATACATTATTTAAGTCTTGAATAGTTTCATGGGTGTATCTGCCAACTCGTCTGTTTTCGAACGATGTTTTCATGCAATGTTTTTTTCTTTTTCTTCTAATGTTTTGTACTTACAATAGATAAGATGTAATATGAACAAAAGTTTATGCTTCATTAAAAATTTTGATGGTAAACTGGAATCGTTGAATACATTTCATTGGTTAAAAATGTCATGTTGTATTAACCTTTTTCTATTTACAGGGACATGAATTTTCATGTGGTAGGGGAAGGATAAGTAACTGTCCCGGCTTTGTGGGGTTATTGACCCAATTCACCTGACGTCATCATCACAATGGTTGTGCCATTTTGGGAGTCGGTGTCCCCCTGTGTTATACAGTGTAGTGTGCATTTTATGTCATGCTGCATTTACGTGATTACCTTGTTATTTGTGGTTGGACTCCCAAAATGGTGAGCGAGTCAGACAGCAGATAATTTTGACAGCGGTGCAAGGGTTTCATAGCAGGGTTTACACTTAAACTTTTCCTTGAGTAGCCAATTGGACAACTTAGCTTGTCATTTCATCACCTTTTTCACTAGTCCATTTTTCCACATTAATTAGGGATGCTTTTTTTAGTAATGAACTAGAGAGCTGGACTGGTTGGGTACATTTTTGACTGGCCCTGAGGTTTTTTAACTGGTATTTGGCCAGTGGACCAGTGCAGAGCTGTGTATTGAGAGAGTTGCGACAACTTGCGATTAGAAGCCATTTTCGGCCCCAAAAATGCATGTGCACACAATGGGTGCCAGACTAGACTGAACATTGGGTTGTCCAGCAACCACGTGACCAATGAAAAACTGGTCCCTCCATGTCGCAACTCTCTCAATACACAGCTCTGGACCAGTGTTAAGGGAGAACGGTTAAGTTGTGACAATATTATCTTATGTACCAAGAGAAGATAACTTTAGTCAAAATGAGTGAAAAACAGGTGTTGGAGTGTAACACTATTCCCTCTATTTTTATCTTCACTTCACATTTTATCTTCACTTACAAACAAATCAATGTAGGTTTAAAGCAAAGCTTACTCGGAAAAACCGTTGATTTTCATCTTTAAAACATGTCTTTTTTAAAAACACTGTGAATTATTATCACAACACCAGTCTCAAAAGGAGTTGTTACGTTACAAGAGAAAATGTTGTGTAGAATAATGGAGAAAAAGACCCCCACCCACAAACCATGTGCATACAGAAAATAATAATTAGAGCAATTCATTGCGTTAAAGGTATCGTACACGTTTGGTGATGACTCAAAACAAATATTAGCATAAAAGGTTACTTGGTAGCAAGCAACGGAGAGCTGTTGATAGTATAAAACATTGTAGGAAACGACTCCCTCTGAAGTAACGTAGTTTTTGAGAAAGAGGTAATTTCTCACTAAAATAATAAAAACTTCTTGCAAGAAGTTTTTATTACAAACTTGTACAACAAAGGTGTTTTTTCTTTCATCATTTTCTTGCAATTTCGATGACCAATTGAGCCCAAATTTTCACAGGCTTGTTATTTTATGCATATGTTGGGATACACCAAGTGAGAACACTGGTCTTTGACAATTTCCAAACGTGTTCAGTGCCTTTAAGGGACTAATTTATAAAGTTACCCATTGTGTAATTTGTAAATTGTGACTTAAACAATTTGTAATGAGAATGTTTGCCCCTCCGAGGGGCATGAAATAAACTCACTGATCCCTTTACAAATTATTGTGAAAGAATGAATCTGTTAATGAAGGAAGAGCACCCGTGGCTGAAATTTGCAAGTTATCATGGGCTTGCTGGTCGCAGTTAAGAGCAATTCAGAGGATACTCCAGCAGCCTTTAGTCAAATTTGGGCTAGGTAAGGTTGGGGTAACCTTACCCCTGAACATGTACGATTGTTTTACAATAACTGGCCCTATTATACATGGACTGAAAGTGAATACGAATTGGCGGGTAAACTGTTATACTGTTTGTAGCGTGTCGTGGACCAGCGGTTAAGAGCACCGGACTCTAGCTCTGGTGTTTCTGATCAGCAGAGTGTGGGTTTGGGTCCCAGTCTTAAAACCTTGTGTCCTTGAGCAAGATACCCAATTAGTTTGTCCTTCGGATTGGAAAATAAGCCGTAGATCCCGTATTCTAGGATTGGTAGTAGCACACGTAAAAGAACCCAGGTTTCCTCGGGCTTGCGAGCTACAGTGATGAAGTTGACAAATGAGGCATTCTTGGTTTCATTACCAGACATATATATAATAATAATAATAATAATAATAATACAATAGTATAACTAATCCCATTCACTACACTGCAAAAACTGTGGCGTTAAAATTGACCCCATTGGTGTTGTATACCGAAGAAAGAATCAAAATTAACATCTTAACGTGTTCAAACATTAAACACCAACGTAATTGTTTTTGCAGAAATTAGTGTCATTGTAACACCCTATGGTGTAAATTTTGATTCTTTTTTATATCTATAAGTGACAACACCCATGGTGTCAATTTTAACACCCAGTTTTTTCAGTGTATAACAAAAGATGAAAAGATATTAACTGGTTAATATTATCATGACCGTTGGATGATTTTCACCCCGTTTAAATAAATATTACATTTCTGTATCTGTGGATCGATGTACAGCAAAGATGCGTCATACGAATTTACTTGCAGGCCTATTAGTTCACGTTATACTGCTTTAAAAAAAACAAATTCATAATTAAAAGGCACACAGGGTGCTAGCTGAGGCTAATCAACAGAAAGGCGCACGAGTGGACACATAACTATCAGCCAATGAAATTACCTTTTTTGACATCAGTCCAGTCCACCTGTTTAAGCTCCGCCAAAGCAAGGGGTCTGTTGACAACATTCGACTCTTGGTGTAGGGCTAAGGTATTGTTTGATTCGTCATTAAGAGGCTAATGTGTCTTATATTTAGCTAAATTGTCTTGTATGCACCTTAATGGCTCTATTGAATCATGCGGTATCGACAACGGAGCATGTGACGGAACACCTCCTTGAAGTGCGGGTGTTTCACCCCGTAGATGACGGGGTTGACGGCGCTGTTGAAGATGATGATCGCCCCAGTCCACGGGATAACCGGATCGCTGGTCGGTATCATTATAGCTACCGCGAAGGGGGCGAGACACACGATGAAGGCGCACATCACGACGAAGAGATTCTTGGTGATCTCAACATGTCTCTTACTGTAACTCACCGTTTGTCTCCTGTTACTAGACGACGAGGTGTCGGACATCTCGACCCCTTTCATCATCATCTTCGTGTGGCCTGTGATGTGGCGGTATATCTTGAAGTAACAGACGAACAGGATACTGAGTGGGACGGGGTAGATGAGGACCGAGCCAACCAAACTGAAAAGCTTACTCGTTTCAAACGAGGAGTCTAGTGAACAAGTCTTGTACTTGATGGAATACCCCCATTTACCCAACCCAAACAGAGGGAGGCAGCAGACTACAATGGGATAGAGCCACGTGAAAACCAACATGGCTGCTATCTTCTTAGGTGTGTAGATTGAACGGTATGTTGATGATGGTTTAGTGATGACAACAAATCTGTTTATAGATATAGCAGTCAAGTTCATCACGCTACAAGACAAACAGCTAAAGTAAACAGCAGCAGCCATGGAGCATATAGCATCCGACAGGGGCCATCCGCTCTCGCTAAGTAACGCTAGCGCGGTAAATGGTGCAGCAGTGCAAGTCACCAGGTCGGCCGTGGCGAGGTTGACGACAAAGGCGTTGGTGCGGGTCTGGAGCTTCTTGGATAAGATAACGGCCAGAATCACCAAGACGTTCCCTACGAAGCCAGCCACAGCCACGAGACAGTAGACACTTCCAACGACGACCCTCTGTCTGTAATCGTCAAAGCGGAATTCGTTACTTGTATTTAGCAATGGATCAGTTGCATTTATAATATCTTTGTCGGGTGAGATGGTGCTGAGGTCAACCGCGTAGTCACTTGCATCCATGGTGAAGACATCAACATCATTTGCCTCCTCCTCCCTGAAAGTCAGTTATTTACTAGTAGTAGCTTTTGTTGTACTCATAGTTCTAGCACAGATCATTCTGTTGAGAGTGAAACAAAACTATCATTGGTTCATGTTTAATTATAATTGCATTTCTCTAGATGAATGGTTTTGTAAAAGAATTTGAACGTCTGATCGGCTGATCACATGAAAAAAGAATGACATTTTGCGTTTTATTATTTTATTATTTCTTGCAGCTTGAATTATTGGTATCCATAAAGGCACATGGGAACAAAGCACCAATTAAAATTTAATATATTTTATAATGTTAATGTATTGCTTTTAATTCAAGGTCATTTATCTCTCATAATTAGTAATGGGTTATTCGGTTTTCTATTGTGTTGTCCAATTGCGTCATTACAGAAAAACACACAATGAGCCGTATCAGAGACATGCGCACACGCCGGTCTGTGTATGTGGGAATAAGACCCCACATATTGCAATTCAAAGATTGAATGAATATTTAATGCAAATTCCTATTTCGTAACATAACCTCTCTATGAGCGGGAGTGATGACTTAGTAAGTCGCCCACCACCATAAGCGAAAAATGCTTGTCGATGGTAATGTGAGGTACGAAAAGTCCTTTCTAACCTGTGAATTACTTTCATTTCAAGCAAAAATACTTCAAGTGAAGTTTTCCACAATGACCACCTGTATATGTGCAAATGTTTTGAACATTTATATTTTCACTCTAACACCAATGTTGGGCAAACCCTTTAAAGGTATTATACATGATTGGTAGAGCTGACAAAACAGTCGTAGCCAGTGTTCATGTTTTGTGTGTTCAACCGTATGCATGAAGTAACGAACCTGTGAAAAAAATTGGGTTTAACCCGTTGTGTGAGTAAAGAGAAAATAGTGAAAAACCATGCACAATTTTTAACATGTAAATATATTGTCCTCATTTCGGTTGTAACATCCGAAATCAGCTGTGTTGCAGTTTTGTGTAGGTTTTCAGACACAGTTTTCTCGAATACTCAGAGGGAAATATTTCACATCAAAAATTGCTCTCGTAAGTATATGAACTTCTTAATTAGTAAGTCTCCAGACTACAATTAAACAATGATGTTTTTTATCCTTACCATCCTGTACAATACTTTATTCTTTCGCAGGGCTGGTTTGTTATTTCATGTAGGCCCTATAGGCCTATAAGTGTGTTGGGTCACACAAACGTTACCAATGTTGGCCGCAAGCTTTAATACAAGAGGTTTGAAATTATACTAAATTCTTACCGCAGTATCGTTTTTAGTTGACACATTTTCGAAATATTTAATGATTACAGCCAACTTACCAACTATTCACAATCTACAACGAGGCTGAGACTGAAACAGCAATGCACTGTGATACACGTTGTACACAAGTTCAAATGCAACCATGGTTTCCCTCTGGAGTTGTGAGTTGTGACGGTTGTGATTTCAACACTGAAGTATTCACCGAAATACACGCCCAATATTATTCAGTGACCCACTTTGGAATACCATAATAACTTTTGATATTGTTGTTATTATCCTTTTTTCAAAGCGAAGGACGCAGCGCCTGTGATTCATTTTGTCACGCTTTGTGTTGCCGTGATAGACCATGTAACCTATGACACGTTTTGTAGAAGGAGCCAGAGTTTTGGAATTCCAGTAGGCACAGTTTGTACACAGCTTAGTATTATAAATTATTGGTAGAGCTGACAAAATAGTCGCAGGCAGTGTTTATGGTTTGTGTGATCAACCATGTGAAACCTGTAAAAATGTGGGCTTAATCCGTTGTGTAAATCAGGAGAAAATAGCGAAAAAACCATGCACAATATTCAGTATGTATATAAAAAAAACATTGTCAATAATATTGGTTGTAACAACCGAAATTTGCGTTTTTTCTTGTTGGTTTTCGGACACAGTTTTCTAGAATATGACTTCATTTCACTGAGGGAAATATTTTACAGAAATTTGTTTTTATAGTATGATAGTATGAACATCATCATCAGTGAGCTTTTAGACGAAAATTAATCAATTTTGTTTTTTATACTAATACCTTTATTATTGGAGGAAAACACAGAAAATCTTTCATTTCAGAGAAATTGCACGGTGCGACTTTCTGTCGGTGTTTGATAATAACTATGAAGAGTTAGAAAAAATACGGTATACGTAGGCCTGCTTGTGAAGCTGTTTATTTGGATAGTTCTTGATTATTAATTTCATATGATAATTATGACTCAAAACGTATATTTTCTCATTATGACTAGTTTGGTATCTTGCCTGCCACGAAATGCCCTGGAATACATAAGGTCACTCTTTTTGTAAAACAAAAACCGCAGCTGTGTGCATTTTCCTCTGCGGCCCTCTAGTGTCGAAAATGGTAAAATTGTACTGCAGTGGCCAAATACTTGTATGCGGCCAGTG
Source organism: Plazaster borealis (assembly GCA_021014325.1). Taxonomy (NCBI): domain Eukaryota; kingdom Metazoa; phylum Echinodermata; class Asteroidea; order Forcipulatida; family Labidiasteridae; genus Plazaster; species Plazaster borealis. Next base: position 12,363,658 of record CM037459.1, on the reverse strand, counting down.
ATCGAAAGAGTATGAACAATCGCAAAAGTAGCTGAACTGAAAAGTTTACGTCTACGATAATTATTCCAGTGCTGCGTTTAAGAACTTTTCAATCGCTAGAACTGTTACTAATTTTATCCTTAAAGTGACAATCCGCAACTATACGTTCCAGAGCTAAATAAAAAAAAAAAAAAAAACCGTCGATAAAAAAAATCCTTTCCGGAACAGCAGAAAAGAAAATGATATCCAATTTGCTGTATCCATCTTTGTTCCAATCCACGACCATATCATGGAAAATAGATATAGGCCCTACAGCAAATCAGAAAGACGTGCTTTTAAATCTCGAAGAAATATAGGGCCTAAATTTTTTTTACTCTGACCTCGGAAACATAAACACGCTGATGCTCACTTAAAGCTCCCGTACTTATTTTCTTCCCTTCAGTTATACACTCTGAAAACTCCTGGGTCAAAATTACCCGGTTTCCTGGTCCCCAGGGGGCCTGACCCATTTCCGGGTTAAGCTGACCCTAAATGTTTCGACTCGGGCTGACCGGGAAAGTGGTCAACAAATTGAATTTTAACTCGGTTCTGCGTCATTTCGACCCATTGTGGGTCTTTTTGACACAGATTCCGGGTCATACTGACCCAGAAATGGGTTAACCCCCACGGGATTCGGAACCGGTCAATTCTGACCCGGAAGTTTTAGAGTGTAGTTAGTCTTCGTTTGCATTTTGGTTTATAGTTCTCCTCGGAACAACACGGGACTAAATATCTCGTTGGAATGTAGTGAATTGACAAAACTCAAATTGTATATATATATTTTTTTACTACTCGCACACAAACAAAAACATATTATCTTCACATAAAGCAACAATTACAATTGCCCGGATCAAGACAAACGTGTTTTCTGTTTAATTACACATCATTAACATTATCGTGTGTCAAACCCATTAAAAAATGCAATTAAATAGAGCAAGAACTGAGATTTGCACCGAGTAGGCCTATCTCCTATTGGTCCCTTACACTGACGTCACACGCTGCTACTGTCTGTCCCATGGTCTGCCATTATGAGAGTGAAAGTGCACGTAAAGCAGTGTGCAGGGTTTTCCTTTTACTTCGTTAACTAACAAGGTCGGCCATTTTGTAGAACCAAGTTTTTGATGATGAAACATGTATGCACGCGTGAAGAGCTACCATTGGCTGAGAGTCGTGCGCAGCGCGTACACGCTTGCACGTTTCCATTGTTTGTCATCAAAGATGGCAGCCAATGCAAGGGGGCATTCTGTTTGGGCTTGTGACGTCTTTGACCCATTGTCATTGAGCTCTCAATGGCAAGGGAGATCAATGGCAAGGGGGCAATGACGTCACAAGCAAAAACAGCGCCCTCAGAGGTCAAGGGAAGAATTATCATTGGTTGAGAGTTGTACACGCTTGCACGTTTCCATTGTTTGGCCTCAGCGATGGTGGTCAATGCAAGGGGTCTATTAATAAAAACTTGTCACTGTAGACTCTAAAAGAAATCAAACGACTAGGCCTAAACAAATTCTGAGTATAAACAATATATATCTTTAAAAACACAGTTTTAAGAGAGTTGTGTTGTAAAATTTGACGATTCTGCCCGTGATATGATTCTAGATTATGAGTATAAACAATGTAAGATATTATAAATTTACATGTAGTTTGTGTCTAATTTGATTGTTTAAAGGGATTGTATACGTTTGGTAATTGGAACACACTGTTTGTTTCTATATAGTTGTAGATACCATACTAACCTGTACAAATTTTATTTCAAAAGGTGGTAGCGTTTTTTGAGATATTGCCGAAAATCTGGAGTGGTTATATCCACGCAGGGAGAATAATCTGCAATTAGAATACACAATCTGAGAAACGTTACTGTCAGTAACGCTTCTCAGATTCAAATTTGTTGGGATAAAAAGTGATATCTTTTTCCATAACCGCAGTACTTCGAAGTGAAAAGTTTTTCAAAATGCATTACTATCCAAAGCTGCTCTACTTCTTATCTAGTAATTGTTTATTGCCATTAATTTCCAGAGTCATTACCAAACGTGTACAGACCCTTAATAAGGCCGTATAATTTAATTCGTGGCTGACGCCGCGAACTGACACGAACGTAGATGAAACCAGCAATCGCAGAAAACGGCGTCTTAAGTTTTACCTTTTTTATAACACCACTATCCTTCAAAATTTCAGACAGTGGCAGTTAATGCTTTGAACTTGATAAAAATATTGTTTTTGACTGTTTTACATCCTAAATTAATAAGCAATAAAGTAAAAAAGGTTCGCGTCAGTTCATGTCTCTCCCCTCAAAAAGAGAGACAAGCAAAGCAGACAATTTCCGTTTTCACAAAGTGGGGCGCCCCACACACAAGGAAAATTGTCACTTTCGTGCAAAGATTTCATCAGTGCATAACGATCGTAATGAAAACAAGTAAAGCTAGCTTTGAAACGTCATTGTAGGCCTTCATGAATATTGTATATAGACATGTAAAGAAACTGAAAACAAAAAAGTGGTTTTATATAAACAAGGGGAAAGTTCGTGGCGTCGGTGACGAATTTCTGAACCAAAATGATCAGTTCGATTAGTGCGATCTCATCTTCTGGAGACAGTGAGATGGCTCCGGAATCATGTGGCACCGACACCGGAGCATGTGACGGAACACCTCTTTGAAGTGCGGGTGTTTCATCCCGTAGATGACGGGGTTAACGGCGTTGTTGAAGATGGCAATCATCCCGGTCCACGGGATGGCTGGATTGCTGGACGGTATCACCAGTGCGAAGGCGAAGGGGGCAAGACACACGATGAAGGCGCACATCACGTAGAAGAGATTCTTTGTGATCTCCAACTGTCTCTTGCTGTAATTCACTGATGGTTCTCTGCAGAGCTCTCTGACGCTGCCGGTAGAAGATGTTAAGGTATTGTCCATCTCAATGCCAGTCTCCTTCATTGTCTTCAACTGGTTTGTGATGTGGCGGTAGATCCTGTAGTAACACACGAGCAAGATAATCAAGGGGATGGGGTATACAAGACCCGAGTATAAACCAGAGTATAGAGTGCTGTTGTCCGAGTTGTCTTTGATACAGAACTTGTATCTGTCCGAATAGCCCCATTTACCAACCCCAAAGAACGGCAAACTACAAACGGACAACGCGTACGCCCATATAAATGCCAGTATGGCTGCTGTCTTCTTGGTTGTGTACACAGACCAGTAAGTTTCTCTGGACTTTGTGATCAGCACAAATCTGTTTATTGCAATTGCAGCCAACGTCAGGATGCTGCATGCACCGCCGAGAAAAGTGACAGCACCCGCGATGGAGCAGATGGACTCTGGTATGGGCAATCCGGGCTTACTGAACAGCGACACGGCACTGAAGGTGATACCGAAACAGGTTATCAGATCGGTCGTGGCCAAGTTGACGACGAAGGCGTTGGTGCGGGTCTGGAGCTTCTTGGATAAGATAACGGCCAGAATCACCAGGCTGTTACCAACGAGACCTGCCGCGGCCACGATGCAGAACACGCTGCCGACGATAGCTCGCTGCGTGTGATCCTCGAAGCTGAACTCCGCTTCAGTTGCCTTCCAACTCATCATGTCAGTGGTCGAATTTTCATCGAAAGTCGTTCCTTTTGTAATACTCGCCAAGAGCGGTGTCGTTGTGGCGCCGTTCTCCATTCTTGGTAAATCGGTTTTGTGGTGATGGCTGAAAAAGGAGAATGTTGCAATCTTGGTAAAAGATAATCATTTGGCCTTTTTACCCACACGGTCAGAAAAAGCAACAAACTTCGTGTAGTTCGGGGTTCCCGTTTTGTTCGAGGCTCCTTACTCGAGCCTTCCTTGTCTGCTTCTTTTCACAACTATCAGTTGGCCGGGCAGAGACAAACTCATGCATCTATGTATCTATACAATGCACACAATGCATTTGACTACGTTAACACTGTTAGCATTCTAATAATACTATCATGTAGAGAAAGTATAGAATAAAATACACCCTAAACTGGAGTCCTTGTTTCCCAGGTATAGATTAATCTGTGTGAGGTTTTCCATCGACCAATAATAATGAGTTGCGGCTGAAAATGAGACTATGAGGTAACGTGATAGTCACCCATCACGTGAATTTCGTTTAAAGAATACCTTTGATAACGCAAGTATAAACTTGCGGATGAAATTTCATGCAAAACGATGCTCATATTTCTTACAGATCTTTCGATTTCACTATCCTTTTCCCTTGAAACTGTGATTTAAATAGATTGTAGGTCTACTTTATAACGTTTTTTCTGAGGTCGTGAACATAGATTCTTGTTTCTGCGAGAGGCTGTATAGTGTGATAAAGCGTGCAAGCGTAGTAGACTGTGCAAGTCTTGCGCGTATAATGTGTGCACCCAACTGAATAGGGAGAAAACAGCGTTGGCCCAATTAATATGGGTGCGTTTGAGTAGCTTCCCCGTGTGTACCGGGGATTTACACTGGTGGTAGCCACAAAACTAGGCTAATCGAACGCTGCGGTGTTTCACTTGGCACTATGGGAAAATTAAGGTCAAAGGTTGTTGAGTAGCAGCACGACTTAAGAAAGAGTTAACAGACAGCTCCATCATTTTCGTCGTCTGCTCAATTTGAAAATGTCGATGTCCGTGACGACACATTTAATTATATCATTCATAATTTGTACACACTCACCAACTGTTTGCTTGTCAGGAAATACATTTTCTTTCCATTTGCCATATTGTTTCATAGACGATAAATCTGTGTATTAATTTGTAGTTTTTGTACTCGGGTCGAATTCAACTTGTCCCCCGCCATTTTGGTATGATACGTCTGTAGCCGGAAACTACGTCATTACACCGGGCATCCACCAGAGACCCGCTCGCGAGCTGGGGCTGTGGTGGCTGACACCGGGGCAGACACGAGTATCATGTGATGGTTAATCGAACGCTCTCGTGTAAGTTTTACTTACACGTGTAAGCTAATCGAACGCACCCATAGTAATTGTTGACCCCCTCAGAATATTCTATAGGGCTTAAACATTTCAGAGCCAAATAAAAGGGGACAGTGTACAAATTGTGCCCAATAATGACCTGGTTGGCTTGAGGTAATTTGAATGACATAGGCCATGAAAAAATGGTCCCATTTGCCGAGAGGGCATAGGGACATATTTCAAGATTGATGCTCGGACATTTGGAAAGAAAATTACACCGGTGTAGGGGTGTTTTTATTTGGAGGGAGAATAACTCGATGGGCCTTGGGACTCCCCATATCAAATTGAGCAGAGGAGAAAAGTTCAAGAGTCAATGGATAATTTTCCCTTTACTGTAAAAAGCTGTGAGACTTCTAAGTATTTTCTTTAATTTGTATTTTTGAATATTTAGCATTTTGCACTGTATGCCATAGGAGTTTATTTAGTGGGGTGCACCCGTATATCGAAAACGAACTCGAAGGGAGACTATATTTTTTTAGATGAAATCAAATCTTCTTTTTGACGTATTGTTATGCAAAATTCTTGAAAATAAAAAAACACCCATAGCAATTTGTAAAAAATTAAATTTCAATTGGGGGGGGGGGGAAACAAATTTTAAACATTGGACGAGGATGCTCATTTTTCGGAAACCCAATTTGCCAATCCCGCCCGAATTTGTGTGACCATTGGGCCTACATCATAAACGTCAGTTTGGGAAAATTCTTAATTGATTACTAGTATTCGAAAACGGAGGTCAAGTTTTATTCTCAGGTTATCTTTGTTGATTTGTTAAATTGATTTTTACTTTCGTACATATTGCATGGCTAAATTTGACTTTCTCAACGACATTGATAAGAGTTGTTGAAGCCATAACTACGTTAAACTATTGGGAGAAAAACATAATTGCGCGCACGTAAAACTCGTGGTTGGGTGGTTGGGACCAACTTGACCCCGGAAGTTCAAATACGCGCGCAGACTTGCAAAGGCTATGCCGTTTTCGAAACCACGGCTTGGGCATGGGCTTGATGGGCTTAGGTTCCATCAGTTATTTTGGGGAATGTGCACATTCCTTATACGGGGCTTCAATCAGGTGGACGAAGCCCAAGCCCACGCCCAAGTCCAAGCCGTGGTTTCGAAAAGGCCCCATATTGAGCCAAGGTTCCCCCTCTATCTGTAAGAATAAAGACAGGCACTGGCCTTATACAAGCTCAATGGTTCCATTGGATATTATGCAATGATGCAGAACTATCAGATAGCCCTGTTTTTCACTTTCGTATAACAGCACAGAGGAAGTAGGCTGAATTACCAGACTGATTGTGGTGTTGTACACAATGAGTGCATGCCATGCAAGGTCAAAGGTACTGACATGCAGCCAGCAGGTTCTTAAGGCCAGTAACTGGCGTTATTCACGAGCCTCGAAGGGTGCATCAGATGATAGGGCTATAGGCCTATAGCTGAAACATCCGCAGCCATGATCAACGTAAGGTCTTCGGGTCTGTACGTATACGTTTGGTAATGACTCTGAAAATTAATGGCAATGAAAACTTACTTGGTAAGAAGTACAGCAGCTTTGGGTTGTATAATGCATTTTGAGAAACTTTTCACTTCGAAGTAATGTGCGGTTATAGAAAAATGTATCACTTGTTATCCCCCAAACATTTGAATCTGAGAAGCGTTACTCGTAACGTTTCTCAGATTGTCCAATTGCAGATTATTCTTCCTGCTTTGACATAAACCGCTTCAGATTTTCGGCAATTATGTCAAAAAGCACCACTTTTTGAAATGAAATGTTCACAGGTTAGTTTTATGGATATCTACCTATAGGATTGAACACAACACTGGGTTACAAACGTATACGATCCCTTAAAGGAACACGTTGCCTTAAAATCTCAAGAAATTTTGCTGTTTGGAAGTGTTCCATATCCTTATTAAGAGTTGTTCGTGCAATAACATGCCTTTAATGTGTTATAATTAGTGAATGGTGATTAAAAAAACAAAACATTGCCATCTGACCCCGAGATCTGCCCCACGAAACGTATACGTATTTCCAGCCGTAAATACCACCGGGCCATGTAATGGGCAAAATGCGCGACGAACAGTCGTTACGCTAGTGCCGTAGTCAGTGGCCTGGTAAACCAGTCAGATCTCCTTGCTCTATGGTCAGATGAAAACCGGGTAATAATCTCATTTTCTACCTCGCTCGCAACTTGTAAACCGAGCTAAAGCTAGCTCAGTATTGGGTCCGAAATATCCAGCCGCGTATTTGCGGAACGGCCAGCCGCATATTTAGAATATTAGAACACATGCAGTACAGAGAGGAGACAAACTATCACATTTGGTTCACCTCCCTGTACTGCATGTGTTCTAATCGCCGGCTGGCTATATCGGGCCCAATACTGTGCAAGATTCAGCTCGGTGTTGGATATTTATTGGAATACAATAAACAGATGGTAATCGTAACATTTTTAATAAAATAATTGCTCAGTCGTAGTTCAACAGCTGCGACTGGAAATAAAATAGAATTTGTCCGCCATTTATGGGAGTCAAAATCTGCGTTTTGTTTCGCGAAAGTGAGCAAAAGCGAAGCATTTCTAAGGCACGTTTGTGTGGATAATTATATTCTACTTTTTAAAAATCTTTCCGACCGTGCTCATTATACATCAAACGCTTGTTATAGCCCAAAAGCGCCCAACAGCGCCCAACCCGAAGGCAACGTGTCCCTTTAAATCATTCTACACGTTGAAAAATACCTCCCTTATAGTTACACTGTAAGGCCATTAGTAGGTATATCCGACTATAGCTATATAGGCTTGCATTATTAGTAATAAAGTTCCTTGAACAAATACGCTCCCTCACTCCTCATGTAGAGACGTAAAAATGAGGTTTATTGATCAAGTGAAGATAAGTGAAGATTAGTAAATGAACTGAGTAAGTGGATGAGACAGAAGTGTGAAAGTTTGCTATACGGAAGATTCGCTGTAAAACAACGACAATAAAAATATGGTGTATATAGTAAAGGAAGCTACCTAGCAATAAAATGCATATGAATAAAATATAAACAAACTAACTTAACCAGGCTACATGTATAAACTACATGTATGTAAAGGGCTAAAGTAAGACAAGTATGGGATCAATCACAGTAAATATGACCACACCCTTAGTGACTGTGTCAACTCTATAGCAGCAGTGTGCACTGTATGCATTGGGCAATGTAAAGGCAAGACTATAGTTTGGTCAGCCCTTTAAAGTTGAGAAATTATACCGGTAGCCTACAATGGTAAAACAAAAATAAGGTAGTAGAAACGTATGGTTATTAACAATAAAGATAAATTAAACGTGCACTCTACGCTGGGGTTTAAAAAAAGGTAAACTCTTGGAATAATATTGTTATGACTGTGTTTAGGAATAGAGTTGCAGAACAAAAGCGAATGTCTTTTACCTACTTATAATAATTACTACAAGAAACAAATAATATGTATTGGTGGGAAGGTCGTCCAGGGATTGAGTTAAAAATATACTACATGGGTACATATGATAAAATCTATGTGGTCTAAGATAATAGTGAGGGATAAATATTCTCTAAAATAATGAGCAAAATGGTATAAATTTAAACGAGCAAAAAACAGAAAAAATAACTAAAATCAGAATGTCCGCTACAGAGGTGTAATTTTGAAAGCTCCTATCTCTACAGTGATTACTAATAAACCCAGCTTTGAGTTGTGGCAGACCTGCAGCTCCCCATTTTTATATAATCATTACAGAAGGGATATGAGCAGAAGTTGATAAATGTATATCTCCGATCAGCTCATACAAACATATTCAACCAATGTATATAACATGTGAGAGGGGAGCACAATAAAATGTTAGTATGTACATCTTTACCCCGATGTAATTTTCTCGATGTAAGTTTTCATTTTGAATTTCATCTCATGTTTTCAGCGAGTATTCTGTAATTGTTGTCCTATTTGAGCCATATACCCCAGCATTGCAGTCGCCTTTCCTAGCCATAGTAATTTGTAAAAAGACCGACTGGGAATTAACGAAAAAAAAGTAATAATAGCATGCATTCAAGATACGACTCCTGTGGGTCTTTTGTAGCACCAAATTTTCTCTAATTAAAAGTGGAGGCAAATGTTGTGGGTTTCTATCTTGAGCTCATCTTTCGAAGAAAGCTAGATTGTTCCGGAATCATGTGGCACCGACACCGGAGCATGTGACGGAACACCTCCTTGAAGTGCGGGTGTTTCACCCCGTAGATGACGGGGTTGACAGCACTGTTGAAGATGATGATCGCCCCAGTCCACGGGATGACCGGATCGCTGGGCGGTATCGTCAGAGCGATGGCGAAGGGAGCCAGGCACGCAATAAAGGCGCACACCACAACGAAGAGATTCTTGGTGATCTGTACCTGTCTCTTGCTGAAGCTTTCCGCTGGTTTCTTGTGAAGTTGAGTGCTGCTGGCGCTGAAAGAGTTGGAAGTTTCGGCCATCTCAATGCCCTTCCCCATCATCTTCTTCATGTGGCCGGTGACGTGGCGGTATATCTTGAAGTAACAGACGAACAGGATGATGAGTGGGATGGGGTAGATGAGAGCAGATCCCAGCAGACTGAAGAAATCACTCGTTTCAGCCGAGGTGTCTTGAGTACAAGTCTTGTACTTGTCCGAGTAACCCCATTTACCGATCCCAAAGAGTGGAAGGCAACAGACTAATGCTGGATAGAGCCACGTGAACACCAACATGGCTGCTGCCTTTTTTGGTGTGTAGATGGAATGATAAGTCTCCCTGGATTTAGTGATGAGTACGTACCGGTTAACGGAGATGGCAGCCAGGTTTAAGACACTGCAAGCAAGGCTGGTAAATCCAATGGCAGCTGCGACAGAGCAGACCTCATCTGGCATCGGCCAGCCAGTCATGCTGAACAGCGCCACCGCTACAAATGGCGCAGAAAGGCAAGTCACCATGTCGGCCGAGGCCAAGTTGACGACGAAGGCGTTGGTGCGGGTCTGGAGCTTCTTGGATAAGATAACGGCCAGAATCACCAAGACGTTCCCTACGAAGCCAAACAAGGACACCAAGCAGACGACGGTGCCGATGATGGCTCTCTGCGTGTAGTCCTCGAAGCGGAAGTTTCGACCGTCTCCCATTGTGGTAGACGTTCCATCCGGGGTGGCGAAACTTGTGCTTGCAAACAGTTTCGTCACAGTCGTAAAAGTTTCCCATGATACTAGGCTAGAGGAGATTTCATCAGTCAAATTCTCGGACATGGTACTGACGAAAAACGAGTTATTTTCCACCACGGAGATTGTTGTAAATTCCCTTTCCATTGTGTGTATTAAGTGGGTTGCATCGAGTAGAAAAGAGAACTCAGCTCGTACAATGATATCTGTTAAAATAAATTCAAGATAAAACAAGATTTCGTTTTTGGTCATTAACGAAATTCGTTGTATCTCCTGGGTAATAGGCTACCTCCATGCATGCTGTTTTAGTACTATGCTTCAACACTACATTTTTGTTATTGATGTTATTTGCTTCAACATACATGTGAGAATCTAACATGAAAGCATAATCCGTAACGTTGCAAAAAAACCTTGAAATTCGAACTGATTGGATGTGAACAAAAATCAAATAAATTTGAGGTTTCTAACGAAAATTATTTGCATGTTTACGAAGTGCTACGGTTGAATTGATAAACGAAAACATTCACTAAAGTTATTGAGCGTATCTTGATTTACATATTGACTTTCTAGCAACGAACTACCATCAACATACTCGGTCCAACATGTTTCATGTCCAAGTTTATCACACTTTGCTTTTCGTTCAGTAATCTGGTTTGGACAAAAAAGGGTATTTCCCCATTGTGACTGTCAAATTGCAATAAGTTTGCAACAGAGTGAACCATTCGGAGTGCACACTTTGAATTGAGATATCAACAGAATAATTGCTGAACGTAGTTCGATTGGGCTTATAGATTATGAGGTCAAAGAAAATCATGAAGAAACCAAGAGAAAAATAATTTACCGTTTTCACCTCGATTCTCCTTATGTCTGGATCTCCCCGTAACGCGTTTCCTGGGGTCGATTTCACAAAACTCTTCCTAACTTAGGACTAGTCCTAGGCAATGCTAAGAGATAGGACTAGTCTTAAGTTAAGATCAGTTACTGGTCCTAAATTCAGATAAAACTAGTCTCATCTCTTTGTGAAATCGGCCCCTGGTCAGGCACGATTTTTCTTTTTCCTTGCTTGTGGTTGTGTTTCAATAGAATATGACTATTATACGTTCATTTCTTTATAATGTGCAGTCATGCGTGTGCATTTTTGTGAGGCAAAGTTCGATCTGACGTTGAATATATTTGAGCAGGTCAATGTATTGCATTAATAAAAATAAAATAAAAACCGGCATCAAAATATATTGTAACAATGCTTGCAGACCTGTATGGCATAAGTCTATGTGACCTATACTTGTGTTTTCGAAAACAACGTTTCAGCAACTCGATCAGGCTCGGAAGAACGCTGTTTACTCACGACCAAAACACAGTGTTTCGAAAAGGCTGACAAGTCCATAAATAAATAGCATGTCCCCGCCCGCCCCGCAAAAAAAAAACCCCCAAAAACAAAAAACAAAAAACACAAACACAAAAAAAACAACCAAAAAACTAAAAGCTCTATGATCAGTTTTAACCCGGATGTACATGTATGTCCCCAAGTAGACACAATTTAAGCCCTGCAGAGAAAAATAATTTACCGTTTTCACCACGAAAACCTCTGACATGAATCATTACATTCAGGGGTCAAACTTTGTTTGTGAGGCAAACATTGTTTGACCTGCAATCTGATTCAGTAATGTATTGGTGATGTAGTCAGGAAATTTCTGACCAGATTCTGTGTCATTTTAACTGAGACCTCGGGCCAAGTTGACTTGGACTGCGGGCAATTTTGATTAGACTCAAGGTCAATTTCACCCAGACACCCAGGAGCCGATTTCACAAAGCAATAAAATTCATCGCAAGACAAATTTTCAGTATCACCATAGTGACTTGTATTGTGACATCACACTTTACTAAGCAACTACGATTGATTTGCAGTTACGATCAATCTTAGAGCTTTGTGAAATCGGCCCCCCCTGAACAGGTCTTGTTATCGCAGACTCTGCGTCAATTTGGCCCAGACCTCCAAGTCTTGTTAATGCAGATTCAGTGTCATTTTAAATCAAACTCCAGTGAACTCCATGTCATGTTGACCAAGACTCTGGGTCATGTTGACTAAAATTCTGCGTCATTATGACCTAGACTCTGGGTCGTAATGACCAAGAATCCGGGTCATGTTGACCAAGACTCCGGCGTTCCTGTTGACCAAGACTCTGGGTCATGTTGACCAAGAATCCGGGTCATGTTGACCAAGACTCTGGGTCATGTTGACCAAGACTGGGTCATTATGACCTATACTCCGGGTCATGATGACAAAGACTCTGGGTCATGTTGACCAACACTCTGGGTCATTATGACCTATACTCTGGGTCATATTGACAAAGACTCTGGGTCATGTTGACCAAGACTCCGGGTCATGTTGACCAAGACTCCGGGTCATGTTGACCAAGACTCCGGGTCATGTTGACCAAGACTCCGGGTCATGTTGACCAAGACTCCGGGTCATGTTGACCAAGACTCTGGGTCATGTTGAAAAAGACTCTGGTTCATGTTGACCCCAAGACTCTTGGTCATGTTGAAAAAGACTCTGGTTCATGTTGACCAAGACTTTGGGTCATGTTGACCAATACTCCGGGTTATGTTGACCAAGACTCTGGGTGATGTTGACCAAGACTCTGGGTGATGTTGAACAAGACTCTGGGTCATGTTGACCAAGACTCCAGGTCATGTTGACCAAGACTCTGGGTCATGTTGACCCCAAGACTCTTGGTCATGTTGACCAAGACTCTGGGTTATTTTGACCAATACTCTAGGTCATGTTGACCAAGACTCTGGGTCATGTTGACCAAGACTCTGGGTCATGTTGACCAAGACTCTGGGTCATGTTGAAAAAGACTCTGGTTCATGTTGACCAAGACTCTGGGTTATTTTGACCAAGACTCTGGTTTATGTTAACCAAGACTCTGGGTCAAGTTGACCAAGACTCCGGGTCATGTTGACCAAGACTCTGGGTCAAGTTGACAAAGACTCCGGGTCATGTTGACCAAGACTCTTGATCGTGTTGACCAAGACTCTGGGTCATGTTGACTAAAACTATGAATCATTATGACCTATAGACTCTGGGTCATGTTGACCAAGAATCCGGGTCATGTTGACCAAGACTCCGGGTCATGTTGACCAAGACTCTGGGTCATGTTGACCAAGACTCTGGGTCATGTTGAACATGACTCCGGGTCATGTTAACCAATTTTCTGGGTCATGTTGACCAAGACTCTGGGTCATGTTGACCAAGACTCCGGGTCATGTTGACCAAGACTCTGGGTCATGTTGACCAAGACTCCAGGTCATGTTGACCAAGACTCTGGGTCATGTTGACCCCAAGACTCTTGGTCATGTTGACCAAGACTCTGGGTTATTTTGACCAATACTCTAGGTCATGTTGACCAAGACTCTGGGTCACATTGACCAAGACTCTGGGTCATGTTGACCAAGACTCTGGGTCATGTTGAAAAAGACTCTGGTTCATGTTGACCAAGACTCTGGGTCATGTTGACCAAGACTCTGGGTGATGTTGAACAAGACTCTGGGTCATGTTGACCAAGACTCCAGGTCATGTTGACCAAGACTCTGGGTCATGTTCACCCCAAGACTCTTGGTCATGTTGACCAAGACTCTGGGTTATTTTGACCAATACTCTAGGTCATGTTGACCAAGACTCTGGGTCACATTGACCAAGACTCTGGGTCATGTTGACCAAGACTCTGGGTCATGTTGAAAAAGACTCTGGTTCATGTTGACCAAGACTCCGGGTTATTTTGACCAAGACTCTGGTTCATGTTAACCAAGACTCTGGGTCAAGTTGACCAAGACTCCGGGTCATGTTGACCAAGACTCTGGGTCAAGTTGACAAAGACTCCGGGTCATGTTGACCAAGACTCTTGATCGTGTTGACCAAGACTCTGGGTCATGTTGACTAAAACTATGAATCATTATGACCTATAGACTCTGGGTCATGTTGACCAAGAATCCGGGTCATGTTGACCAAGACTCCGGGTCATGTTGACCAAGACTCTGGGTCATGTTGACCAAGACTCTGGGTCATGTTGAACATGACTCCGGGTCATGTTAACCAATTTTCTGGGTCATGTTGACCAAGACTCTGTGTCATGTTGACCAAGACTTTGGGTCATGTTGACCAAGACTCTGGGTCATGTTGAACATGACTCCAGGTCATGTTGACCAATTTTCTGGGTAATGTTGACCTAGACTCTGGGTCATGTTGACTAAAATTATGGATCATTATGACCAAGACTCTGGGTCATGTTGACCAAGAATCCGTGTCATGTTGACCAAGTCTCTGGGTCATGTTGACCAAGACTCTGGGTCATGTTGACCAAGACTCCGGGTCATGTTGACCAAGACTCTGGGTCATGTTGACCAAGACTCTGGGTCATGTTGAATATGACTCCGGGTCATGCTGACCTAGACTTTATGCTATGTTGACCAACACTCTGGGTCATTATGACCCATTCTCTGGGTCATGTTGACTAAAATTCTGGATCATTATGACCAAGACTCTGGGTCATGTTGACCAAGACTCTGGGTGATGTTGACCAAGACTCCAGGTCATGTTGACCAAGACTCTGGGTCATGTTGACCAAGACTCTTGGTCATGTTGACTCAAACTCTGGGCCATTATGACCTTTACTCTGGGTAATGTTGAACAAGACTCTTGGTCATGTTGACCAAAACTCTGGGTCACGTTGACCAAGACTCTGGGCCATTATGACGTATAGGCCTACTCTTGTTCATGTTGACAAAGACTCTTGATCGTGTTGACCAAGACTCCAGGTCATGTTGACCAAGACTCTTGGTAATGTTGACCAAGACTCTGGGTCATGTTGACCAAAACTCTGGGCCATGTTGACCAAGACTCTGGATCATGTTGACGAAGACTCCGGGTCATGTTGACCAAGACGAAGGGTTGTGTATGTTGACCAATACTCCGGTTGATATTTACTCTGATCCGCGGTCGTTTGACTCAGACATTTGGATTTATACATCAATTAGGTCTGCCAAACACAGAACCTGCTTGAAACTGACAGGAGATCCATGTTCAGATTGGACTTCCAAAAGAAGCTATTACAAATAGTAGTTATTTGTCAACTGAAGTGAGACACCATACTGCTCCTTGTTTAATTTTGTTAGTTTTTTTCCTTAAGTGCGATGGGAGAAGTTTGTTAACATTCGATATACTATTAATGTGTACTTGACTTATATTTCAATGTGAACGGTTCCTCTTTTTCAAATTAGAAGGACAAAAAGACAGGAATACAAACTTACAGTAGGTGGATTAACAATAGCTCTAAGAAATACAAAGTATTTCCCTCCAAATTTACAGTAATCTTGTGTACGTTCAAAACCAATCACCCACCTCCAAAATGGTCTGCTTATGGCTGTCACAAGAAGGAGATATTTTTGTTGACGGTAACTATACGTTTTAGCCAAATTCCAGCTTATGCAAATTTCTAGGGCGTGGAACTTACGTCACAGGTCCTATACAGTGCATTTCCTTTGTGTTTATGCTTAATTTTAGACAGGCTGGTTTTAATAAAAGGTGTTGTTGTTTTTTTTTTTTTAGGAGAAAAAAAAAAAAATTAAGGGCTAGAGGTGGGAAGGAAGGAAGAGGGAGGAATGGTATTGAAGGGTGCGGTAGCCAGAAGGGTGTGAGCTGTAGCTCTGTGAGAGTGATCAACAGTAGTGGATGATATTTTGGTATAATTTCCCATAAAGTTGGGCGATAGCCTAGAAAAAATGAGTAGATCGAGTAGAGATCAAGAATAACCTGTTGGCCAATAGTTTTCCAGCAGAGCTGACAGTGAGTTAGTAGTGGTGATCGGTGAAGGGGATATTGTCGAGCGTGTGCAGGCCTGTGTACAGGTTGAAACTGACTGGAAGTGAAACTGGATAAAAGTTTTTTTAATTATTTAGTTTATTTATAGAAGTGAAGTAGAGAAGCTGTGTTAGTTTGTCCAAATGTTTCCCGTTGTGGACATAACTATAATTTATAATTTACACAGCTGGTGATTCAGTATTTATTTTATTATGTATGTATTGTAGGGTAAAAAAAACGCCCCAGAAATTATGGAGTACTATGTTTGTTTTTTTTGCGGAAAAGTAAGTATTACGTGACTGACCTGGATTGTGAATTTGTGGAGAATATTATTGTATTTTATTGTATTTCATATCCTATTTCCAGCTATTTCCAGATAGAGCTAGCAGTGCACTAGAGTGGAACAGGTGAAGTGACCTGCCTCTCAATATACCGATATCGAGTGGGATCCAGAGATACCCCCAGATCATCCTCACCAGGGCAAAGAGCACAGCACGGACAGGCGGACGGGACGACAGAACACATGATTGTATTAGCAGCTAGCTGTAACAACAGAACTTTGGTGGCGGGTAGGTCTGTACACAAAATTAAAACCTTCCAGCTAGTCTAAACACGAACACGAAGACCACTAATTATTCAGGGATTGGGAATCCCCCACTACTCCTAACTTAATTTTCAAAGTTACTGATACTAGTTATTTGTTATGTGTTTAGTTAATAGTTGTAAATAAATAATTCATGATCTCTACAATCTAAGTGTAAATTAATTAATTCAGTGTTAATGGAGATCAGTGTTAATTCACGCTCCGCACAATGGCTCGTTTGTAAATGCTTCCAATTTCGACACAATAGATTGAAAAGGTATCATTATTTATTTGATAATTTGTGTACATGCTGTTATGTTTATTTCTGTTTTCAGTCCACGCAATAACGTCAAATAATTATTTAAAAACATACATATTTAAGAAGATGTAATTGCAATTAAGTTGTTATCTTAAAATAGCAACATTAACTTTAGGTACAACATTAATTTATCTAACTGTTGGATAAATGTCTGCTACTATTAGAACTACTGTGTCACCATGATACGAATATTAGTAAAGTATGGGATACATAATGCAAAGAGAAATATTTTTAGAAATGTATACTGACAAAGTACAATGACAACAAATACACATACAACAATGGTTGTTCCCCAGATTGCACTGCTTCACTCTTGTAAACACTCACAAGGTGCTGATCTCTAAAAACTACCGGGTCAGAATTGTCCTGGATCCGGGTCCCGTGTGGCCTGATATTGACCCAGAATCTGTATCAAAATGACTCAGAAACGGGTCAAATTTACGCAGAATCCGGGTTCAAATCCAATTCTTTGACCATTTTCCGGGTCAGCCTGACCTAGAAATGGGTCAACACTTCTGGGACCTGGAATTCGGGTCAGTTCTGACCCGGGAGATTTTAGAGTGATAATAGCTGTACAATCTTGCAGAGAAATAATGAGTGCTTTGAGACGCCCGTCGGATGTTATTTTAAAAGTACTATGGGTCGATGTATAAGAACTGTGTATTATTGATATTACAAAAATACCAAGTTTAAATTGCTTTAATATATATTGCTAGATTAAGCCCATGGATATGGATATTATTGTTGTCTAAAGGCCTACCGACATTTTGTACAGGCGATATTTTAGGTAAGGCCGTAGTCTATCCAAATTGGCGGCTACGACTGTTGCTAAGGGTGTTGCTAATGACGTCATATACTATAACGCATTATGACGCGACGACCTAGCCGGTTGTTGCCAACAATTCGGACACGGCCTTAGTCTCGCGCTTTATGAAATCAAGTCTTCATTTTGACTTCTAATTATTTAAAATTCTTTGAATTTTTTTTTAATTCATAGCAATTTGGTAGAAATACAAATTAAATGTTTATATGTTATAATTAATTTGTTAAAATCAACATTGAAATAAAATAAAAAATTGGGTGAGGATGCTTACTTTTTAGAAATCCCATTTGCGAATGACGCCCAAATTTATTGATAACATGAAAGTCAGTTGAGCAAATCGGAAACGGAGGTCAGGTCTTATTCTCGGGTTTCCATTTGTTGATTTGTTAAATTGATTCTACTTTCATATATTTCATGGCTAATCTTTACTTCCCAACACTATAATAACATTTGTATAGCCACAAAATTAAGTTAAACTAAAGCAATTGAAGAAACAGAATCGCGCGCACGTAAAACTCAATATATGGTTGGGATCAACTTGGTCCCGGAAGTTCGAATATGCCCGAGACTTTAGTCTGATAATCAGACGAAAAGTTTATTTAAAAGATTACAAAACAATACTTGCTATGTACATGCATGACGCAACTGATTTTGCTGTCGGTTTTCTTCGGTGCCTCGTCATTCAACAATCACGGAGAGGCCTATAAAGAGTAATTTCAGTGTGTAACAATGTGCATAGTCAGTGAAAAGCTTTTCTTATACACGCCCTAACACTTCTATGTTTACTTGCACCGTTATAAGTGACGAAACAACTCCTTGAAGTGCGGGTGTTTCACCCCGTAGATGACGGGGTTGGCGGCGCTGTTGAAAACGACGATCGTTATAGTCCATGGGATGACTGGATCGCTAAGCGGAATCATCAGTGCGCCGGCGAAGGGGGCGAGACACACGATGAAGGCGCACATCACGTAGAACTAGAAGAGATTCTTGGTGAGCAGTCAAGTTCACCCCGCTACAAGACAGACAGGTGAAGTACACTGCTCCTACAAGAGTTCATAAAAATTCCGGCAACGGCCATCCACCTTTGCTAAACAGCGACTTTGCGTTAAATAACAATGTCCGCCACTGGCAAGTTGACGACGAAGGCGTTGGTGCGGGTCTGGAGCTTATTGGATAAGATGACGGCCAAAATCACCAAGACGTTCCCTACGAAGCCAAGTGCAGACACGAGGCAGTAGATGCTACCAACGACAACCCTCTGTGTGTAATCATCAAAGCAGAAGTTTCTGCCATCGCCCGCCTGTGTCGAGTTCAAGGTTTCCTCCACTGGCAAGCTTGTTTCGGGAGCCTCGGTATCGATTTCTTCCCCCGTTGCAAATGTAGAGAGAATAAAAGTGACCGTGATAAATACTGCCCTCTCTGTCGTCATTGCAATAGGATCAGGAGACGATTTGGTGGTATGAATTTGAGCGCTATCTCATCTTTAAAGTGGAATGGTTTAAGAGATGGGTTGGACTGTGCTCTGCGCCGTCGTTTCTGTCTGAATTGTTCACGCTGCGATCATTTGACCTGGTTTACTCAACACTGTTTTTGAAACAATACCTGTTAATTTTCAAAAACTTTCTAACTTTGTTGCCGATTCTAATCATGCCCACATTTCCCGCAATTTCCCGCGCCAAAATCGGTCACTTCTTAGGATTAGTGTAATGGTGATTCAAAGTGACAACAAACCAAAACATCAGGCATGACATCAATGTGATGTGATATCTTCACCATTTTATATGTTGAGAAATGCTTAAAGGCCCTAAGTTGGTGTTATTTAAAAGCTCTTTAAAGGGATTGTATACGTTTGGTAATTGAAACCCACTGTTTGTTTCAATGTTATTATAGTTGCAGAAAAAGGTCGTAGCGTTTTTGAGATATTGCCGACAATCTGGAGCGGTTACGTCCACGCAGGAAGCATAATCTGCAATTAGAATACACAATCTGAGAAACGTTCGTGCAGTAACGCTTCTCAGATTCACGTTTTGGGGATAAAAAGTGATATCTTTTTCCAAAACCGCAGTACTTCGAAGTGACAAGTTTTTCAAAATGCATTATACTATCCAAAGCTGCTGTACTTCTTACCAAGAAATGTGTTATTGCCATTAATTTCCAGAGTCATTACTAAACGTGTACAGACCCTTTTAAGGCCGTATAATTTAACTCGTGGCTGACGCCGCGAACTGACACGAACTATAGATGCCCGTAAATCTAGCAATCGAAGAAAACGGCGTCTTAAGTTGAACGTTTTTAAAACACCACTATCCTTCGAAATTTCAGTCTGTTTTCAACTAATTTTCATATAATGGACAGTTAATGCCTTTCATTTGATAAAAACACTATTGTTGACTGTTTTACATCCTTAAAGGCACTGGACACTATTGGTAATTACTCAAAATAATTGTTAGCATAAAAACTTACTTGGTAACGATCAATGGAGAGCTGTTGATAGTATAAAACACCGTGAGAAGCGGCTCCCTCTGATGTAACGTCGTTTTTGAGAAAAAGTAATTTCTCAGTAAAATATTTGAATTCATTTCGAGACCTCACGCGTGAGGTCTCGAAATCACATCTGAAAGCACACAACTTCGTGTGACATGGGTGTTTTTTCTTCCATTATTATCTCGCAACTTCGATGACCAATTGAGTTCAAATTTTCACAGGTTTGTTATTTTGTGCATAATATGTTGAGATACACCAAGTGAGAAGACTGGTCTTTGACAATTACCAAAGGTGTGCAGTGTCTTTAATTATTAAGCAACAAAGTAAAAAAGGTTCGCGTCAGTTCGTGACCCCCCCCCCCCCTCAAAAAGAGAGAGAAGCAAAACAGACAATTTCTGTTTTCACAAAGTGACACATTCCAATGTAAATACAACATTATGTGTAACTTCGTAAAAAATAGAGGTCAGCCGGGGCGCCCCACACACAAGGTTCGCGTCAGTTCGTATTAACGAAAATTGTCACTTTCGTGCAAAGATCGAAGTGCATAATGATCGTAATGAAAATAAGTAAAGCTAGCTTTGAAACTTCATAAAATTGTATATACATGTAAAGAAACTAAACAACTAAAAAAGTGGTTTTTTATATACACAAGGGGAAAGTTCGTGGCGTCGGTGACGAATTTCTGAACCAAAATGATCAGTTTGATTAGTGCGATCTCATCTTCTGGAGACAGTGAGATGGCTCCGGAATCATGTGGTACCGACACCGGAGCATGTGACGGAACACCTCTTTGAAGTGCGGGTGTTTCACACCGTAGATGACGGGGTTGACGGCGTTGTTGAAGATGGCAATCATCCCGGTCCACGGGATGACCGGATCGCTGGACGGTATCACCAGTGCGACGGCGTGGGGGGCGAGACACACGATGAAGGCGCACATCACGTAGAAAAGATTCTTGGTGATCTCCACCTGTCTCTTGCTGAAATTCACCGATGGATCTCTATTGTCCATCCCAATGCCAGTCTCCTTCATTGTCTTCAAATGGTTTGTGACGTGGCGGTAGATCCTGTAGTAACACACGAGCAAGATAATCAAGGGGATGGGGTATACAAGACCCGAGTATAAACCAGAGTATAGATCATTGTTTTTGGCCGAGTTGTCTTTGACACAGATCTTGTATTTGTCCGAATAGCCCCATTTACCAACCCCAAAGAATGGCAAACTACAAACGGACAACGCGTACGCCCATATAAATACAAATATGGCTGCTGTCTTCTTGGTTGTGTACATAGACCAGTAAGTTTCTCTGGACTTTGTGATCAGCACAAATCTGTTTATTGCAATTGCAGCCAACGTCAGGATGCTGCATGCACTGCCGAGAAAAGTGACAGCACCCGCGATGGAGCATATGGACTCTGGTATTGGCAATCCGGACTTACTGAAAAGCGACACGGCACTGAAGGTGATGCCGAAACAGGTTATCAGATCGGTCGTGGCCAAGTTGACGACGAATGCGTTGGTGCGGGTCTGGAGCTTCTTGGATAAGATAACGGCCAGAATCACCAGGCTGTTACCAACGAAACCTGCCGCGGCCACGATAAAGACCACGCTGCCGACGATAGCTCGCTGCGTGTGATCATCAAAGCTGAACCCCGGTTCAGTTGCCTTCCAACTCATCATGTCAGTGGTCGTATTTCCATCGAAAGTCGTTCCTGTTGTAATACTCGCCAAGAGCGATGTCGTTGTGGCGCTGTTCTCCATTCTTGGTAAATCGGTTTTGTGGTGATGGCTGAAAATGGATATGTTGCAATATTGGTCAAAGATAATCGTTTAGGCCGTTTTACACACACGGTCAGAAAAAAACAACAAACTTTGTGTAGTTCGGGGTTCCCGTTTTGTTCGAAGTTAGTTGAATACTTGTGTCAATGAGCGAAGTGCGACATTGTATATACGAAGGTTTTAAAATTTGGATGAGGCCTTTGCCGTGTTCGAGGCTCCTTATTCGAGCCTTCCTAAATTGTATGCTTCTTTTCAACGCGGCCGGGCAGAGACCAACTCATGCATCTATGTATCTATACAATGCACACAATGCATTTGACTGCGTTAACACTGTTAGCATTCTAATAATACTATCATGTAGAGAAAGTATAGAATAAAATACACCCTAAACTGGAGTCCTTGTTTCCCAGGTACGGAATAATCTATGTAAGATTTTCCATCGACCAATAATAATGAGTTGCGGCTGAAAATGAGGTATTGTGATAATCGCCCATCACGTGAATTTCGTTTAAAGAATACTTTTGATAACGCAAACTTGCAGATGAAATGTCATGCAAAGCAAAGTTCAATTTTCTTACAGATCTTTCGATTTCACTATCCTTTTTCCTTTGTAGCAGGTTGAAACTATGATTTGAATAGATTGTAGGGTGTGGTCAAATATATTTACTGTGATTGATCCCATACTTGTCTTACTTTAGCCCTTTACATACATGTAGTTTATACATGTAGCCTGGTTGAGTTAGTTTGTTTATATTTTATTCATATGCATTTTATTGCTATGTAGTTTCCTTTACTAAACTATATTTTTATTGTCGTTTTTTTCAGCAAATCTTCCATATAGAAAATTTCCACACTTCTGTACTTCCACTTATACTTCAATTACAAATCCTCACTTATCTTTACTTGATCACTAAATCTCATTTGTACGTACATGGTTAGTATAAGGAAGCGTATTTGTACAATGGACCTTATATGCAAGTCTATAGCTATAGTCAGCTATAATAATATGGCCTATGAATATGAGGGAGGTATTTCTCAACGTGTAGAATGATTAGAGGGATTGTATACGTTTGGTAATTGGAACCCACTGTTTGTTTAAATCCTGTAGTTGGTTTGAGTGCGGTTAACGCACTCTGTGCCGAGACATAATAAATTTTCAAGGGACACGTTGAATTGTATTGCAAAAAGTATGTAAGGTTGATTATTTTCACAACTACGAAAAAGGGAGAGGCGACTAAACGCTGTATATATATATTAGATGAGAGTATAAAATATTGACCCTCAAATAAAAGGAAATTAAAAAGTGAAAACCCGGTGGGTCTCGACAACAAAAAATACAAGTAAACTTTATACAATGCAAAATATAATCAAATTAATTGCCTATACCTGTTTGGACGACTATGGCGCACTCGGAGACAATGAAGATAAACTTGAAGATAAATGAAGATGGACGAACTCCAGGAATTAATGGTGAGCCGGAATATATATATATGGCGAATGACGAACTTGAAGACAATCAGGGGACGTTAGAGGTGATAGGGGACTCGAAGTGATGCGGAAACAGTTCCTTGTCCTTGATCAGGGGACAGGTTATACTGTTAAAATGAAGAAGAAGAAGTGATGTTACGCTGTCCTGCTGGCTCTCTTGGTTTGAACACGCCGAGAGCAGGACAGAGGGTGAACATGTCATTATTTGTGAGGATGAAGCTGAGCTGGCGCAATCCAATGCAGATATCCGACAGAGGCAAAGTGCATGAACTGAAGAAATTTGGAAGGTTAAATCTTACAACTTTCCTCTGTCGGAGTCCAGTGGCCAAGTCTAAAATTAATCCTATGCCGTTCAGAATATAAACCAAACTAAAATTAAATACATAATACTAAAACCTATAATCTTTTTAAAAGAAAGAAATCTCTTATCTTGAAAATAAGGTAAGTGTAAAACAATGACTGTGGGAATGTTTATTACACTGGCCAGCGAGGGTGTAAAATGTCTTAAACACCTTCTGCCCAGACCCGTGACCAAGAGTAAATGATGACAGTCAAGTATTACTATACTTAAAAACCGATTAAGGAACACACCTTGCATAGTTTGTGTTTAAGCTGTGTACCAGACATTTCATGCTCATTGCTACCATGAAATAAGGATGCTAGAATAAACAATGAAAACATGAGAATTGCTTACACTTTTAATAAGCATTAATATACAAACATGAAGTATAAAATAAAGGTAAATGCAAAAGATCAAAAGCAAACAAGGAAGTAAAATCAAACCATAGAGCAAAACTATGATCAAAATAATTACTGACTAAAAGGTTTAGTTTCAGTAAATTAAAAGAAAGATAAAAGCATGAAACTAAAAACAATGGAACTTATAATACATAGCTGTTCTTTGTCTCTTGCCACGCTCATAAAAGGATAAAAAAGGGAGACTATTAGACATTCTAATATAAGCAACAGGTAGAACAAACAAACCAATTAATAAAACTGTTAGACCAAGCAGTCTAGATCTGGTCTTGGTCAAACCAAGGACAAAGTGCAGACTAAAGGAAATTAAAGAGTAGCCTTCAGTTGTAAAGTAAATCGACTTTAAATTGAAGTGGACGTAAAACTACCATGAGGGTGATGCAACCATGATTAGATAGTGCAGTGCATCTCAAAAAGCGTACAAAGAAAATAACAACTTTGAATGAAGTTTGAATGAAGTTTTAAAGCAATTAATAAAGCAACAAGTCACAATTATCAATTCAAAATAAGAGCATTTAAATAGGGAACTTCTGTTCTAGAAATTAAATAATCAGAAACTAAAACACTATCCTCACACAATAGAAAAATAAGCAGTGGCTGTTCAAATCACAGACAAATTAAATGTAAAGTAACAATCCGATCTTTACGTTACCTATTAAGCCTAGGCTCACAAGAAAGATAAAAGTAAAATCAAACCCACCTAGAGCAGGACAAGGGATGAACTTCACATTATTTGTGAGGATGAAGCTGAGCTGGCGCAATGCAGATATCAGACAGAGGCAAAGTGCATAAACTGAAGAAACTTGGAAAGTTAAATGTTACAACATCCCTCTGTCGGAGACCAGTGACCAAGTGCCCAAACACTTTCTTGGGTATGGTCACTGACCTCTGGACCAGCTGCTCTGGACAACCCTTCCTCAATACGCCGTGATTGCTTGCATAGCCTGCTACCTACCAATCACCCACTCATCACACACCACCAGGCAACCACCCACTCCTAGACTCGCCCTAGTCCGAGCTGGACATAGGTATACTAGGAGTGTAAAAAAGGGGGGCCTACAATTTCATCCCATTACATCCATAAAACTAACCTGTGAAAATTTAATTTCAAAAGGTGGTAGCGTTTTTGACATATTGTCGAAAATCTGGAGCGGTTATGCCCATGCAGGAAGAATAATCTGCATTTGGAATACACAATCTGAGAAATGTTACTGCAGTAACGCTTCTCAGATGATTTTGGGGGGATAAAAAGTGATATTTGTTTTGTAACCGCAGTACAAGTGAAAAGTTTCTCAAAATGCATTATACTATCCAAAGCTGCTGTACTTCTTACCAAGTTAGTTTTTATTGCCATTAATTTTGAGAGTAATTACCAAACGTATACAGACCCGAAGACCTTACATCACATTGATCATGGCTGTGGATGTTTCAGTAGGCCCATAGCCCGATCATCTGACGTCACCCTTCGTGAGGCTCGTGAATAACGCCAGATTTTGACCTTTAGAACCTGCTGGTTGCATATGTCAGATGCCTTTGACCTTGCATGGCATGCACCACCACAATCAATATACTTCCTTTGGCTGCTGTACACTTACTGTAATATTTTATACGAAAGTGAAAGGCCCACAGGGCTATAGTAGTTCTGCGTCATTGTGTCGCGTGAGCGGCCGCCTCGTCTCTACTGATATAAGGATAGAGGGCGCTCTCTTGAGTTGTGGTGCAGAGCCGTATATTGATATATCTCAATACACAGCTCTGCTGTGGTGGGCTAACGACAATAATTTTGTGTGAATCCCTAGATTCGTTTGGTTTTGATATATACAACCAGGCAGATACGCTACCATTGACAGCAGGACGGTAGAGGGAAACTAAATAAATACTCATCTGGGAGACCGTTTAACATTCCTTGAATTTCTTTATTCTCTAACCTGACTTTGCTCATACAATATTTTAGCACTGCAAACATTTTTAATCAATCCCCAAAACCTTTAATAGAAGGCCGATAATAAGCTGCGTTATCAATTACTCCGGCAGTACTTTATATACTGCGTCTTCGATCAACTCTGAAATTACTCCGGCAATACCCTGTACTACTGCGTCTTCGGTCAGCAACGCTGAAATTACTCCGGCAATACCCAGTACTGCGTCTTCGGTCAGCAACGCTGAAATTACTCCGGCAATACCCTGTACTGCGTCTTCGGTCAGCAACGCTGAAATTACTCCGGCAATACCCTGTACTGCGTCTTCGGTCAGCAACGCTGAAATTACTCCGGCAATACCCTCTCCGAGTGCTGTTAATAGTCTACCCCTTCAGTTCCGTACTGGTACTTGCCAGGTCCAAACTGTTATTAAATGACTCCACCGGAGTCACCGGAGTGCTTTGAGTGGGTGGATATTATATGAGTTGCCGTATTGCTATTATTAATATACCCTTCAGTTCCGTACTGGTACTCCGCCAGGTCCAAACTGCTCCTTAAATTTACTCCTTCACTTCCGTACTGGTACTTGCCAGGTCCAAACTGTTATTAAATGACTCCACCGGAGTCACCGGAGTGTTTTGAGTGGGTGGATATTATGTGAGTTGCCGCTGCCGTCCTTAAACAAACTAAGACAATTTGGATGCTTAGCTTGCAGCCGCTAACCAAAAATCCTTTACGCACAGGCTTTTATACTTCCGCGCTGTTTCCAAACGCTAATCCGATTGGTCAAAGCTTTATTTGTTTATAGCAACCTCAATGGCGGCCAATACTAATTTCTTGTAATCGGGAATCATAAATATAATGGCAATCAATTATTCTTCTTTAACTTTGTACTTCTAAAATTATTTGTCGAATGTATACATCAATAACATCTCTAGAACAGATATGGTTGAATTATGGAAAGAAAATAACTTTAATCACGTGATATAACTATAGTGACGTCATCAAATAAAATGGAGCTGGACGTTGTTTACACACGATGTCAAAAGTAACTTGGATGATTTTTTAGCCGTGTCGTTGAGAGATTGTGACATTTTTACAGGTATTTAAGATTTATACATGGCAAAGGAAAAAGTGATTTAGCTTGGAAAACAGTTTGACTTAATATACAAATGACAATAATATGAGACCAGACCGCCGTCTCACGCCACAATTGCATACATTATGTCTATCCAATGAAACCATTGGGCTTGTATAAGGCCAGTGCCTGTCTTTATTCTTACAGATAGAGACGGGGAACCTTGGCTCAATATTGGCCCTTTTCGAAACCACGGCTTGGACTTGGGCGTGGGCTTGGGCTTCGTCCACCTGATTGAAGCCTCGTATAAGGAATGTGCACATTCCCCAAAATAACTGATGGAACCTAAGCCCATCAAGCCCATGCCCAAGCCGTGGTTTCGAAAACGGCATAGCCTTTGCAAGTCTGCGCGCGTATTTGAACTTCCGGGGTCAAGTTGGTTCCAACCATGAGTTTTAAGCGTGCGCAATTATGTTTCTTCAATAGTTTAACGTAGTTATGGCTTCAACAACTCTTATCAATGTTGTTGAGAAAGTAAAATTTAGCCAATGAAACGTGTACGAAAGCAAAATCAATTTTTAACAAATCAACAAAGAAAACCTGAGAATAAGACTTGACCTCCGTTTCCGGTTACTTGTAATCAATTAAGAATTTCCCAAAACTGACGTTTATGATGTAGGCCCAATGGTCACACAAATTCGGGCGGGATTGGCAATTTGGGTTCCAAAAAATGAGCATCCTCGTCCCAAGTTTTAGTTTTGTTTAAGTGTTGATTTTAACTTGTTGTATTATATACAAATCGAATTGAATCTTTGACAAATTGCTATGGGTGTTTTTTATTTTCAATCATTTTGTTTAACAAGAATTTTAAAAGAGTATTTGGTTTCATAGAAAAAATATAGTCTTCCTTCGAGTTCTTTTTTCGTTTTCGATATACGGGTGCACCCCACTATTAAATAAACTCCTATGGCATACAGTGCAAAATGCTAAATGTTCAAAAATACAAAAAAAATTCTCGCAGCTTTTTACAGTAAAGGGAAAATTATCCATTGACTCTGGAACTTTTATCCTCTGCTCAATTTGATATGGGGAGTCCAAAGGCCCGTCGAGTTATTCTCCCCGAAACACCCCTATATGTTCACTAATGTGTAATTTTCAAAACTTCCGAGCATCAATCTTGAAAAATGTCCCTACACCTCTTGGCAAATAGTACTATTTTTCAGGGTCTATGCCATCCACAATACCTCAAGCTGGAAGTCAACAACCCCCAGGTTACAATTGGGTAATTATTGTTTCACTACCCCCTTTTGTTTGGCTCTCAAATCTGTTTAGGCCCTAATGTTTTGAGGGCCTAAGAAATATTAATGAGGCCGACGCTGTTTTCTCCATAGGGTGCACACATACGCGCAAGACTTGCTCAGTCTCGCGCCTGCCCTTTTTATCACACATAGCCTCTCACAGAACAGGAACCTTGTTCACGACCTCAGATACAAATTATAAAGTATGCCGTGTCAACTCTATAGAAGCAGTGTCCTGTACGCAGAAAGGCAAGACTAGTTTGGTCACCCCTTTAAAGTTGAGAAATTAAATCTCCTATATTTAAATGGGAATATCCTACATTACGGTAAAACAAATCAAAGGTAGTAAAAACCTATGGTTATTAACAATCAATATGAAATAAAATGTGTACTTACTACGCTGGGGGTTCTGAGAAATATGTAAGGCGTAAGGGATAAATATCCCCTAAAACAATGAGCAGAATGGTATAACAAGCACAACACAGAAAACATTAAATCAAAATGCACAATGTCTGCTACATTTTGAAAGCTCTACAGTAATCACTAATAAACACAGCTTTGGGTTGTGGCAGACCTGCAGTTCCCCAGTTTTATACAACCGTTATAGAAGGGATGAGCAGAAGTTGATAAAATGTGTATCTTCGATCAGCTCATACAAAAATATTTAACCGATGTATATAACATGTGAGAGGGGAGCACAATAAAATATAGTACATCTTTACCCCTTTATCTCTAAGTTTTCATTTTGAATTTCATCTCATGTTTTCAGCGAGTATTGTGTAATTGTGTTCCCATTTGAGCCATACTCCAGTATTGCAGTCGCCTTTCCTAGCCATAGTAATTTGTAAAATACCGACTGGGAATTACACAAATAAAAATAATAGCATGCGTTCTAGGTATGGACTCCTGTGGGTCTTTTGTAGCCCCAAATTTTCTCTCATTAAACGTCGAGGCAACTGTTGTGGGTGTCTATCTTGAGCTCATCTTTCGAAGAAAGCTAGATTGTTCCGGAATCATGTGGCACCGACACCGGAGCATGTGACGGAACACCTCCTTGAAGTGCGGGTGTTTCACCCCGTAGATGACGGGGTTGACGGCACTGTTGAAGATGATGATCGCCCCAGTCCACGGGATGACCGGATCGCTGGGCGGTATCGTCAGAGCGATGGCGAATGGAGCCAGGCACGCAACGAAGGCACACACCACAACGAAGAGATTCTTGGTGATCTGTACCTGTCTCTTGCTGAAGCTTTCCGCTGGTTTCTTGTATAGTTGAGTGCTGCTGGCGCAGGAAGAGCTGGAAGTTTCGGCCATCTCAATGCCCTTCCCCATCATCTTCTTCATGTGACCTGTGACGTGGCGGTAGATCTTGAAGTAACAGACGAACAGGATGATGAGTGGAATGGGGTAGATGAGAGCAGATCCCAGCAGACTGAAGAGATCACTCGTTTCAGCCGAGGTGTCTTGAGTACAAGTCTTGTACTTGTCCGAGTAACCCCATTTACCGATCCCAAAGAGTGGAAGGCAACAGACTAATGCTGGATAGAGCCACGTGAACACCAACATGGCTGCTGTCTTCTTTGGTGTGTAGATGGAATGATAAGTATCCCTGGATTTAGTGATGAGTACGTACCGGTTAACGGAGATGGCAGCCAGGTTTAAGACACTACAAGCAAGGCTGGTAAATCCAATGGCAGCTGCGACAGAGCAGACCTCATCTGGCATCGGCCAGCCAGTCATGCTGAACAGCGCCACCGCTACAAATGGCGCACAAAGGCAAGTCACCATGTCGGCCGAGGCCAAGTTGACGACGAAGGCGTTGGTGCGGGTCTGGAGCTTCTTGGATAAGATAACGGCCAGAATCACCAAGACGTTCCCTACGAAGCCAAACAAGGACACCAAGCAGACGACGGTGCCGATGATGGCTCTCTGCGTGTAGTCCTCGAAGCGGAAGTTTCGACCGTCTCCCATCGTGGTAGATGTTCCATCCGGGGTGGTGAAACTTGTGCTTGCAAACAATTTCGTCACAGTCGTAAAGGTTTCCCCTGTTGTTAGGCTTGAGGAAAGTTCATCAGTCAAATTCTCGGACATGGTACTGACGAAAAATGTGTTATTTTCCACCGCGGAGATTGTTGTAAATTCCCTTTCCATTGTGTGTATTAAGTGGGTTGCATCGAGTAGAAAGAGAAGTCAGCTCGTACAATGATATCTGTTAAAATAAATTCAAGATAAAACGAGTTTTCGTTTTTGGTCATAAACGAAGTTCGATGTATCTCCTGGGTAACCTCCATGCATGTTATTTTATGCTTCAACACTACATTTTTGTTATTGATATTATTTGCTTCAACGCACATGTGAGAATCTAACATGAAAGCATAATATATATTTAGCCCTCTGGTCTGTGTTATTGTTTTGTTGTTGTCCTAGTTTTGCCCAAGTCATTGTCTGTCTATAGGCAAAGGCATAAAAGCACCATGCTTCACTTTTTTCCCTACATGTTGGCTATAAATGTAGGCCTATAATGCTTTATTTTCGTCGGGTAGTTGGAATTTTCTTTTGTTTCGTTTATTATGTGACACATATTATTCATTGTAATTAACCTGTAGCCTACATGTCTTTGTAACGACCAACGTGAAAATAAATGTTTATTGAATTGAATTTAATTGAATTAATAAGTAACTTTGCAAATAGCAGGGGGTAAACCTCGAAATTCGAACTGATTGGATGTGAAATAAATCACATAAATTTGAGGTTTCTAACGAAAATTATTTGCAAGCTTAAGTGCTATGATTGAATTGATAACTTCAACATTGAATCAGTAGATCGTAATATAAAACGAACATTACCTGAGGGGATTGAGCGTATACCTGATTTACATATTGACTTTCTAGCAACGAACTACCATCAACTACTCGTTCCAACATCTTTTATGTGCATGTTTATCACACTTCGCTTTTCGTTCAGTAATCTGGTTTGGACAAAAAAAGGGTATTTCCCTTTTTTGGCTTGAAAATTTGGTCTCCCGTGACCGTCAAATTGCATTAGGTTTGCAACAGACTGAACCATTCGGAGTGCACACTTTGAATTGAGACATCAACAGGATAATTGCTGAACGTAGTTCGATTGGGCTTATAGATTATGAGGTCAAAGAAAACCATGAAGAAACTAAGAGAAAAATAACTTACCGTTTTCACATAGATTCTCCTTATGTCTGGAACTCCCCGTAACCCGTTTCCTGGTCGTGCAGGTACGATTGTTCTTTTTCCTCGCTTGTGGTTGTGTTTTAATAGAATATGACTATTATACGTTCATTTCTTTAAAATATGCAGTCATGCGTGTGCATTTTGGTGGGGCAAAGTTCGATCTGACGTTGAACACATTTGAGCAGGTCATTGTGTCGCAAAAACAACAACAACAAAAACCAAACCGGCATCAAAATAAATTGTAAGAATGCTTGCAGACTTGTATGATATTGATCTATGTGACCTACTTGTGTTTTCGAAAACAACGCTTCAGCAACTCGATCGTGCTCGGAAGAACGCTATTTACTTGCGACCAAAACACAGTGTTTCGAAAAGGCTGACAAGTCGATAAATAAATAGCATGTCCCCCCAAAAAACACACAAAAAAAGAAGAAGAAAAAAAAGAAGAATAAAACACACAACCCAAACAACCCTAAAAGCTCTGAGATCAGTTTTAACCCGGATGCACATGTATGTCCCCAAGTAGACACATTTTAAGCCCGACATGACTACATGAATCATTACATACAGGGGTCAAACATTGTTTGACCTGCAATCTGACTAAGTAATGTATTGGTGATGTAATCAGGGAATTTCTGTAATCAGGGAATTTCCGGTCATGTTGACCAAGACTCCGGGTCATGTTGACTAAAACTCTGGGTCATTATGACCTAGACTCTGGGTCGTATTGACCAAGAATCCGGGTCATGTTGACCAAGACTCTGGGGTCATGTTGACCAAAACTGTGGGTCATGTTGACCAAGACTCTGGGTCATGTTGACTAAAACTCTGGGTCATTATGACCTAGACTCTGGGTCGTGTTGACCAAGAATCCGGGTCATGTTGACCAAGACTCTGGGGTCATGTTGACCAAGACTCCGGGTTAAGTTAACCAAGACTCTGGGTCATGTTGACCAAGACTCCGGGTCATGTTGACCAAGACTCTGGGGTCATGTTGACCAAGACTCTGGGTTAAGTTAACCAAGACTCTGGGTCGTGTTGACCAAGAATCCGGGTCATGTTGACCAAGACTCTGGGGTCATGTTGACCAAGACTCTGGGTTAAGTTAACCAAGACTCTGGGTCATGTTGACCAAGAATCCGGGTCATGTTGATCAAGACTCTGGGGTCATGTTGACCAAGACTCTGGGTCATGTTGACCAAGACTCTGGGTCATGTTGACCAAGACTTTGGGTCATGTTGACCAAGACTTTGAGTTATGTTGAAATTATGACCTATACTCTGGGTCATGTTGACCAAGACTTTGGGTCATGTTGACCAAGACTCTGAGTTATGTTGAAATTATGACCTATACTTTGGGTCATGTTGACAAAGACTCTGGGTCATGTTGACAAAGACCCATGGGTCATGTTAACCAAGACTTTGGGTTATGTTGAAATTATGACCTATACTCTGGGTCATGTTGACAAAGACTCTGGGTCATGTTGACAAAGACCCATGGGTCATGTTTACCAAGACTCTGGCTCATGTTGACCTAGACTCTGGATTGTGTTGACCAACACTCTGGGCCATTATGATTTATACTCCAGGTCATGTTGACAAAGACTCTGGGTCATTTTGACCAAGACTCCGGGTCATGTTGACCAAAACTCTGGGTCGTGTTGACCAAGACTCTGGGTCATGTTAACCAAGACTCAGGGTAATTTTAACCATAGAGCCTTTCTCTATGTTTTAACCAAGACACTGTGCCATTATGACCAATACGATGAGTCGTGTTGACCAATGCTCCGGGTGATATTAACTCTGATCCGCGGTCTTTCGACTCAGACATTTATAACACTTAAATTAGGTCTGCCAAACACATAATCTGCCTTAAACTAACAGGACACATCCATGTTCAGATTGGACTTCCAAAGAAGCTATTAAAAATAGTAGTTAGTGTCAACTGTAGTGAGACACCATACTGCTCCTTGTATTTCTTTTCAGTTCTATTTCCTTAAGTGCGATGGGAGAAGTTTGTTGACATTCGATATACTATTAATGTGTACTTGACTCATGTTTCAATGTGGACGGTTCCTTTTTCAAATGAGAAGAAAGAAAAGACAGAGGAATACAAACTTACAGTAAGTGGATTAACAATAGCTCTGAAATACAAAGTATTTCCCTCCAAATTTACAGTAATCTAATGTGTACGTTCAAAACCAATCACCCACCCCCAAAATGGTCTGATTATGGCTCGTTTCATAATGCTTCCAATTTCGACACAATAGATTGAAAAGGTATCATATTTATTTGATAATTTGTGTACATGCTGTTATGTTTATTTCTGTTTTCAGTCCACGCAATAACGTCAAATAATTATTTAAAAACATACATATTTAATAAGATAATTGCAATTAAGTTGTTATCTTAAAAAAAAGGAAAATTAACTTTAGGTACAACAATGATTTATCTAACTGTTGGATAAATGTCTGCTATTATTAGAAATACTGTGTCGCCATTATACGAATATTAGTAGAGTATGGAATTTGTGGGATACATAATGCAAAGAGAAATATTTTTAGAAATATATACTGACAAAGAACAATGACAACAAATACACTTAAAACAATGGTTGTCCCCCAGATTGCACCGCATCACTCTTGTAAACACTCACAAGGTGCTGATCTCTAAAAACTACCGGGTCAGAATTGTCCCGGATCCGGGTCCCGTGTGGCCTGACGCATTTATGGGTCAATATGACCCGGAATCTTTGTCAAAAGTACCAAGAAACGGGTCAAATTTACGCAGAATCCGGGTCCAAATCCAATTCTTTGACCATTTTCCGGGTCAGCCTGACCTAGAAATGGGTCAACACTTCTGGGACCTGGAATCCGGGTCAGTTCTGACCCGGTTGTTTTTAGAGTGTATATAATTAGGTCTCGTAATACAAACATAAGCTGTACAATCCTGACAGAGAAATATAGAGTGCTTTGAGACGCCCGTCGGATGTTATAAAGTACTATAGGTCGATGTATAAGAACTGCGTATTATTATTATTACTAGAATTTTAATATGTATTGCTAGATTAAGCCCATATTATTTTTGTCTTAAGGCCTATCGACATTTTGTACAGGCAATATATTGGGTAAGGCCGTAGCCTATCCAAATTGGCGACTACGACTGTTGCTAAGGGTGTTGCTAATGACGTCATGTACTATAACGCATTATGACGCGACGACCTAGCCGGTTGTTGCCAACAATTCGGACACGGCCTTAGTCTCGCGCTTTATGAATTCTTCCTTTTTAATTTTAATTATTTGAAATTCTTGAAAATAAAAAAAAACCTTCATAGCCATTTGGTATAAGTACAATTTCAACGTTTAGGCCTATATAATATAATTTATTTGTTAAAACCAACATTAAAATCAACATTAAAACTTGGGAAGAGGATGCTTACTTTTTAAAAATCCCATTTGCGAGTCACGCCCAAATGTTTACGACCATAACACAGATTTATTGATAAGATGAAAGTCAGTTGGGCAAATCGGAAACGGAGGTCAAGTCTTATTCTCGGGTTTTCCTTTGTTGATTTGTTGATTACTCTCATATATTTCATGGCTAATCTTTACTTCCAAACATTATGATAAAATTTGTATAGCCACAAACTAAGTTAAACCAAAGCAACTGAAGAAACAGAATCGCGCGCACGTATAACTCAATATTATATGGTTGGGACCAACGTGGTCCCGGAAGTTTGAATATGCCCGAGACTTTAGTCTGATAATTAGACGAAAAGTTGCTTTTAAAGATTAAAAACAAAAATTGCTTTGTGCATGCATGACGCAACTGATTTTGCTGTCGGTTTTCTGTAAAACTTCGGTGCCTCGTCATTGTGTGTAATGTGCATAGTCAGTGAAAAGCTTTTCTTATACACGCCCTAACCCTTCTATGTTTACTGGCACCGTAATAAGTGAAGAAACAACTCCTTGAAGTGCGGATGTTTCACCCCGTATATGACGGGGTTGACGGCGCTGTTGAAGATGATGATCGCCCCAGTCCATGGGATGACCGGATCGATGGGTGGTATCATTGAAGCCACCGCGAAGGGGGCGAGACACACGATAAAGGCGCACATCACGTAAAAGAGATTCTTGGTGATCTTAACTTGCCTCTTGCTGAAATTAAAATTACTGCTGCCGCCTGAAGACACGGACGCTACTCTCAACATGACATTTGTGTGGTCGCTGGTGAAGCGGTAGATCTTGTAGTAGCACACCGACAAAATGGTGAGTGGGATGGGGTAGATCAGCACGGACCCCAGCAGACTGAAGAGATCGCTCGATTCAGCCGAGGTGTCTTGAGTACAGATCTTGTACTTCTCCGAGTAACCCCATTTACCGATCCCAAAGAAAGAGAGGCAACAGACTAATGCTGGATAGAGCCACGTGAAAACCAACATGGCTGCTATCTTCTTAGGTGTGTAGATTGAAAGGTATGTTGGTGATGGCTTGGTAATGACAACATACCTGTTGATGGATATAGCAGTCAAGTTCATCCCGCTACAAGACAGACAAGTGAAAAACACTGGCCCTACAAAAGGGCATAACAAGTCCGGCAACGGCCATCCATCTTTGCTAAACAGCGATATCGCGTTAAATAACGCAGCGCAGCAAGTAATAATGTCCGCCACTGCCAAGTTGACGACGAAGGCGTTGGTGCGGGTCTGGAGCTTCTTGGATAAGATGACGGCCAGAATCACCAAGACGTTCCCTACGAAGCCAAATGCAGACACGAGGCAGCAGATGCTACCAACGAATACCCTCTGCGTGTAATCATCAAAGCGAAAGTTTCTGCCATCGCCTGCGGGTGTCGAGTCGAAGTTTTCCTCCACTGTTTCGGGAGCCTCGGTATCAAATTCTTCCCCCCTTGCAAATGCATAGAGAAGTGTGACCGTGGTAAATACTGCCCTCTCTGTCGTCATTGTGAATTTGTGATAGGATCAGATAACGATTTGGTGGTCTGAATTTGAGCACTAAATCAACTTTAAAGTGGAATTGTTGAAGAGATGGGTTGTACTGTGAATTGCGCTGTCCTTACGCTGTGTTTCTGTTTGAATTGAAACAAACATAAATTTTCACGCGGATACTGACCCAGTCACTAAAGACACTATTTTTAAACAGTACCTGTTGATTTAAAAAAACTGTCTAAATTTGGTGATGTTTGTTGCCGATTCTAATCATCCTAAACTTCCCGCAATTGTAAATTCCCGATAATTTCCCAACCAGTGAATACTGTGCGACATTATGTGACACCCGCGCAATATTTATCGGTCACTTCCCAGGAGTAGTGAAATGCCATTCAAAGTGAACACAGTAAAGTAATTTTGACCAACGTTTGGTCGACTTTGATCACATTATTGTTATAAGTTGAAAATATTTACACAACTTACATTAGTTGAGTTGGTCAATTTAAAAATACCTTGTATTGGTTAATCAAAACCTATTATTGTGTGGCTGCAATAAGCCCAACCATGATGGTTAAAACTTCCGCAGTAACTGGTATTTTTGGTGAAACCTTTATAATCATCACTTGGTAAAAGATACTTGGTTTTACCTTAAGACCAACATATGGCCTCTTGTTCTCCGATTGGTTTAAAAGTGTGTTACCAACAGTGATGCTTGTTTTTAACCTTTGTTTTGCGTAAGCTCAATCAAAAACCCAATCCAGTTGGTTTAACCTTCCCCATGTATTGGTGAATCCTTACAGCTATCTTGACAAAAAGCATTGGTTCTTTATAAATGACCAACACAAATTGTTCAGTTGTTCTACAAAGACTATACATAGCATTTGGTTAACAAAAATGTGTCACCAACATCGATGAATATTACTAACAGTTGATGGAGAAAATCGAAATACTATCGGATAATTCAAATGCCAACATTTGCCAGAGGGACCAACTTGTAAATCCTGTTTTGTTTTGGGGGTTTTTGTTTTTTATTAAGAAGAACAAAAATTTATATAGCCTTTTAGGGGCAATTTTCAATTAAGATATTCAATAGTTTACTGATTTTTTTTATATAACTTAATTGTTTGCCTTTTATCTCAGAACATCAAATTGACAAAGCAGCTTTTGAGCTTCTTGATGAGGCAACCATTCAAGAACTTATACAAATGAATGGCAACTGGATGAAACTTCTCAAAGACTGGAAAGCAGAAGAGAATTTTTACTTATCGTCAACTGACTAGTCACAAACCTTTGAATCATGGGGTTCACATGTTTTGGATGTCTTTACCACAATTTATGAAAACTTTAAAACATTGTTCATACATTTGGAATACATTCACAATAATACTGCCGACTCCCAAACAAAAATAATTTGTAGCCAAGGTGGTTGTGTGGAAACATTTTACTACTGTTCATCTATTAAGAAACTCTTAAAATTCAAGCACATGGAGGGAAATTCTCTCAACAATTTGCCCGATGGTGAAATTGTTAATGTTTTATGCCAGCTAGGAGCCCATCAACCTCAGGAAAGGCTGGTGGAAGATGTGCTCCGGTTCACGCTATGACATCCTTCTCTGACATACAACAGGTATTTCAAGAAGCTCAAAACTGATTTGTCAATTTGATGTTCTGAAATAAAAGGCAAACAATAAAATAACAAAAACTCAGAAAACTATTGAATATCTGAATTTAAAATTGCCCCTGAAAGTATGAATTTATATGTTTATCTTCTTTTTCAAAAAGAAAGAAAAAAAGAAAAGAAATCGACACTGTTTATAATTTACTTAATTACTTAACTTTTCAAACAAAAATATATATGGTCCTGGTAGCTGGTAGTGCAGCGTTCTCAACTTGGGTGATTCAACAGAATACTGAACCAAGCAAATTTGGGCTCATCAAGCCCTTTAAACAATCAACAATGTGATCAAAGTCGACCAAACGATGGTCAAAAAATGTAACCAACAATTTTTACCCAACGTTTTTAGTGTTTAGAATGCTATTTTAATTGACTCGTTCACAGCGACATATGAAACATGAGGTCATCGGACATCAACAGAAAAATCGGTCTGTACATTTCAAAGAAGAAGTGTTGCGCCAGTCATAAGGTACAATTCAATGCTGTTCTGATTGAATATAATCAAAATTCAGGAATGAGCTAAAATTCCTCTGTACAAAAATGTAAAAAAAAAATTAAAATGTCGACGTCATGTTTCAAAATTCGCTCTGAAAGAGTATCACAAAAATTGCATTTTACACCATTTAACGTGAGGTTAGAGACTTGTAAATCTTTCCCAACTTCCATGAAGACTCTATCTATTGAAAAAAAAGATGAATGCATCACAAAACTGAATTCGAGACCTTGGAGCCCATCTTTAAAAACTTAGTCGTGAATAAATGTAAGCATACTGGTTTAAATATAACATCAAGCAAATGCAAATACTTACCGGTACCAGTAGAAAGAAGTTAATGTCCAATAATGGGGATAAATGTCGTGGTTTAAAACCATGTGAAGAGTTGTTCTTGGAATTAAAAATAGCCCTAATAATTAGAATAAACTGTAATTGGACACAACACAAATATTTACAGAATACAACACCATACGTTCCTTGTTTGAATAATGTTTTATCATTATTTGTTTTAGTTTTATTTCCTTAAGCGGGGTGACAGAAGTTTGTTGTCATTAACATTGGTAAACTTGTCTGACGTTTTTCTTTGTGGGAGGTTCAACCAGAAACTAACAGCAAGGGGTGGGTTGACAATCAATAAAGTATATCTGATAGTTTGTGCACTTGGTTTTTTGCTTATTTCTGTTGTCAGTTAAAGGAACATTACTGTAACTGGCAGCCTTGCGTGCCGCCAAAGCGTTCGGTTGACTGAAGGGCTAGTCTATCTGATTGCGCCCTCTGGAAACCATAGTTTTCCAGTTTTTCGTCATGCTCAACGTAAACTAAAGCTTCATCCTACATTTGTTGATGTTTTTGTGACTACTTGTCTGCCCCTTTTTTGTCGTGTTTATGGGTAAGAAAATGTTGTTAGTTGATGCTTACAATATCATAGATATTATTGTTTTATCACTTGCATATGGTTTGTTTTTGTTATGCATAATTTTGGGTCTATTTTAAGGGAGTTTTGAGACCACATGTGGGATCTTTCAGTACATGTGCATGTTGAATTTTGCTACTGTGTATTACATCGTTTCATTGCATAAAAATGATTCTAGATATGTATTTCATTTTTGTCTAGGCTAAATAGAGTCCAAGTAGTCATTAAGTGATCAGGGTTGAATACTGGAAGTTATCAGCTGGTCTAAGGCGTGAACGGTGAGGTTTAATTTATGTTATTGATATTATGTCATATTTGCATGATGAAGAGGGACTCTGTACAAGTGTTTTGATTATGATGATTGCATTGGAGAAGTCAATTTCAGTTGATGATTGCAGAAATACCTTAAGTTCAATGCAGGAGGCATTTATCTATGTTTAAGGGAACTGTTTGTTTATATTGAGTTTGTTGGGAACTTAACTTCAAACTGACTAATGCTAGATACATATATGGAAATACAGTTCTTGGGTATCTGTTATGGTCATACTTCTATAGTATTATTGTCACTTACCAAAATGGTAATTTGTTTACTGTTATTTATCTTGTTACAGTTTTCACGGTGATTGAGAATAAACATCTAAACATCAGTAGAAGCTTCCGTCATAAATTTTTCATATAGACCAGCCCCCCCCCTTGAGTGCTTAGTGCGCTACAGTGAAAACGGTGCCTTCATGATGGATGTACTGCAATTCTACCCTGCCCCACCTTGTGTTTGATGTTTCTCCATGCCGATGGTCATGATGTGCTACACCATGGAGCTGCTTACCGTGTTCTAATTGTCATTGCTGTTATCCGAACTCAGACGTCCAAGCCATAGTTCTGGAGCTAGTTTTAAGTCTACCTGCTTGATCTCAAAGAACAATATTAGTCTACTAAAACGGACTTGATGCAGTAAAGTTCTACAAGGACTTGAAATAAGTGACTGATTTATATTATTGTTAAGATATTTCTATCAATCACTTTAAGCTAAGAAAATTTAAGCAGCTCATGCATTTTTGAGTATTATTTTACCCACATCACATAACAGTGTGTTTCTCCTATTAGCTGTAACGTAACAAGAGTTGTGAATAATTATCTTAAGCCATGTCAACAACGGACCTAGAAACACAGGAGGTTGCTGCTGCTATGGATCAAGGTCCACGCCGCAGTGAACGAGAGAGAAAAAAGACAGAGAAGGCCCAAACACATCTTGAGCAAGCCATACAAGACAAA
The DNA here is from genome assembly GCA_021014325.1 of Plazaster borealis. Classification (NCBI taxonomy): domain Eukaryota; kingdom Metazoa; phylum Echinodermata; class Asteroidea; order Forcipulatida; family Labidiasteridae; genus Plazaster; species Plazaster borealis. The sequence continues at coordinate 12,322,639 of CM037459.1, read as the reverse complement.
GAACGAAGGTTCAGCAATGCATACTCAATGTGGAAGGTCGAAGCAAGGTTAGCCAGAGATATCCTTAAGAACTCTTTGTCAGAAGAAGAACTTGAAGATCAACTACGTAAGATCCACAATCGCCTTCACTTCGTAATGAATGATTATGAAGAACTACGAAAACTGAGAGCACTAAATCCGCAAGTTCTTCATCAAGTAGATTGCGCCTCTCAGATTTCCGAGGATATTGAAACACTGATCAAGAAACGACTCGGAGAGGTCCAGGAACAAGACTTCAATATAGAAGTTGCCTTGTTCAATGTTCGTTGTAGTTTAGACAAGAAAAATATCCATCTGTGTTTGGAAGCATCACAGAGTCTCGGGTTTCTTCGAGTTGTTCCAAAGCATCACATGCTTCGTCAAGTAAGACTGAGGCAGCTGCTGAGCTAGCTGCAAAAGGGCACAACTCGAGTCAGTTCAAGAAATCCAGGCCCAACATGATAAACTGGTCCAAGTTCAGGCAGAATTTGAAAGAAAGATAAAGGAAGAGGAGCATAAATTGGAAAGAATCAAGGCTGAGAAAGAGATGCAGATTGCTGCAGCTCGATATAAGGTATATGAAGATGAGGAGGAAGAGCAATATACCTTCAGTGGTGAGAGTCATGGAACACCAATATGTCAGGAAGAAAGGAGCTCAACTCGTACCCCTCTCCAGACTCCTAGTAGTGGTGGTTCAACTCCTCCCAATTCATCAAGTTCATCATCCGTTGATCTTTCAACAATGCTGCAAGCTTTCCAGGAAAGTATTTCACTTGGAAGACTGCCTGTACCTGAGCCAAACATATTCAGTGGAGATCCCATGCAGTTTACTGAGTGGAAGAATGCATTTACAGCGCTGATCGCACGCAAAAATATTGGAGCTGCAGATAAGTTGTTCTATCTCCGAAAATACACCTGTGGAGCTGCAGCTAAGATGATTCAAGGTGCTTTTCTTCGCTCAGATGAAGCAGCCTATAAGGATGCTTGGTCTAAGTTAAACACTAGATATGGAGATCCCTTCATCATCCAGAGGGCCTTTAGGGAAAAGATCACTCACTGGCCAAAGGTTGAAGATAATGATGCCAAGGCACTTCGAGACTACTCTGATTTCCTCTCAGCTTGCAATGATGCCATACCACATGTCAAGGGTTTATCCATCTTGAATGACTGTGAAGAGAATAGAAAAATGGTCAATAAACTACCTGCATGGGCTGGAAGGAGATGGAATCGTCGTGTGACTTCTTCACTGAAGAAGCAGGAGTATCCATCCTTCAAGGTGTTCTGTGACTTTGTAGCAGAAGAAGCTGAGGTAGCCTGTAACCCGATCACATCACCATTTGGGTTAAAGCTGCAGGAGAGTCAAGGGAAGGAAGTAAGACCAAGTAAGCCAAAGCATCAAGTCATGGTAACACAAGCATCTAATCAAACCAAAGCATATCCTTCAACCGCTCCTCAACCTCAGGTAGCTAACAATCAAACCAATCCTTTTCCCCCGTGCACATTTTGCAATGGCTCTCACTCCATCCACAAGTGCTTAAAGTTCGGAGACAAATCTATGGAGGAAAAGACAAAGTTCATTCAGGAAAATAGTCTCTGCTTCGGATGTTTGAGAAAAGGTCACCACTCCAAAAACTGTAAGCGGCGATCCACTTGTGCGAAGTGCAAGCGATCTCACCCGACTCCTCTCCACTACGACAGACCACTACAAGGTAAGATCCCTGCTAAGGAGACGAATGAAAAACATGTCTCTGCTGTGTCATGCGCCACAAAGGGAGATAGCACTACATGTACGTCTATGATAGTTCCAGTTTGGGTTGCTGCTATCTCGGATCCAGCCCGTGAAGTTCTCACCTATGCCATGTTGGATACACAGAGTGACACATCCTTTATTCTGAATTCCACGACGGAGAGTCTTGGGGTCAAAGGCCAACCAGTTCAGCTGAAATTGGCAACGATGACAGCGAGTTCAACAGTATCTGACTGCAGTCTTCTTAAGGACATCACAGTTAGAGGTCTGCATTCAAGCAAGGTCATTGCCATCCCCAAGTTATACATCCGAGACTTCATTTCTGCTGAAAGGTCACTCATCCCAACTACAGAGACTGCCATGATGTGGTCTCACCTCGAGTCGGTCGCTGGCAAACTGTCACCCATGCAAGACTGTGAAATTGGGATGCTGATAGGGTTTAATTGTCCAGAAGCCCTTACACCCAGAGAGACTGTGACTGGTCAACAAAACCAGCCTTATGCCGTGAGGACCGATCTGGGGTGGTCAGTGGTGGGAGGCCTATGTAGAGCTACAAGCATGTGCCATAGAGTGATGTCTAGGGAGAGCCCCGCTGTTTTCAGGAGTGTTTTGTCATTGCTCGAAAGGGACTTCTCAGACAACAAAGGGGCTAAAGTCTCACAGGAAGATCTCCAATTTTTACACATTCTAGAGTCTTCCATCACGCAGCTTGAGGATAGTCATCTGCAAATGCCCCTGCCATTCCGCTCTCGTCCATGTCTACCGGTTAACAAAGCTCAGGCATCTCTCCGTCTCAGCCATCTCAAGCGCAAGTTAGAAAGAGACAAGAAATATCATGATGATTATGTGAGTTTTGTTCAGGATGTCATTGCAAAAGGTGATGCAGAGGAAGCCCAATCTGATGTTAGGAGGGCGAAGTGTGGTATATTCCCCATCACGGCGTTTACCACCCAAAGAAGCCAAACAAGATACGGGTTGTGTTCGACTGTTCAAGTCAGCACCGGGGTACTTCCTGAATGATCACCTACTGAGTGGCCCCGACTTGACGAATGCCCTGGTGGGAGTGTTAAGTCGTTTTAGGATTCATCCTGTAGCCATATTCTGCGACATTGAAAGAATGTTCCATCAATTCATCGTTAGACCTGAAGACCGAGACTACTTGCGATTTCTTTGGTGGAAGAATGGGGACCTCACGCGAGAGCCAACAGAGTATAGAATGAAGGTCCACTTATTTGGAGCCACTTCATCGCCAGGTTGCGCAAACTATGGTCTAAAGTTTTTGTCTAAGAAGTACGAGAAAGAGTTCCCCTCCGCAGCCTCATTCATCAGACACCACTTTTACGTAGATGATGGACTGATCAGTACCGAGACCAACGGTGAGGCAATCCAACTCATCGATGAAGCCAGACAGTTGTGTAGCAAAGGCGGTATTCACCTACACAAGTTTATCTCCAATAGTAGAGAAGTACTGGAATCTGTCCCTCTCAAGGAACGTGCTGCATCAGTTAAGGAAGTAGACCTCAACAAGGATGATCTTCCCCTGTCCTCCACACTAGGGATACAGTGGGATGTGGAGAATGATGATTTCTTCTTCAAGATCGAGACCAAGGAGGCAACCTTCACTCGTCGAGGAATTTTGTCCTTGGTTGCATCAGTTTACGACCCTCTTGGACTGTTGGCTCCATTTGTCCTCATAGGCAAATTGCTGCTGCAGCATATGTGTCGCAACGGAAGTGGGTGGGATGATCCTCTGCCTGCAGAGTTAGGACCACGGTGGGAGAAGTGGATGTCGGACCTTCCAAAGATTGCAGCGATTCGAATTCCACGCTGCCTAAAGCCGAGTCAATTTGGTGAAGTTAAGTCTACTCAGTTGCACCACTTCTCAGATGCCAGCACCATGGGTTATGGCCAATGTTCCTATCTCAGAATTCAGGATCACCAGGACAGAGTATGCTGCACACTTCTGATGGGCAAGTCGCGAGTCGCTCCGACCAAGATCACAACAATTCCCCGCCTTGAGTTGACTGCAGCTGTTGTGTCGGTGAAGATAAGTCAAATTCTGAAGGAGGAGCTCCACCTGCCAAACGAAGCAGAAATCTTCTGGACTGATTCCCAGGTAGTCCTAGGATACATCAACAATGAGGCGCGACGCTTCCATACATTTGTGGCCAACCGTGTGCAAATGATCAGAGAAAGTACAGATGTTGATCAGTGGTTCTACGTTGAGTCTAGTTCTAATCCTGCTGATCATGCCTCAAGAGGGCTCACAGCAACAGCTCTTCAGGAGTCATCCTGGTACACCGGTCCTGATTTCCTGTGGAGCCCAAAGTTCAAGATCCCATCGAAATTAACACCGGAACTGTCACTTGAGGATCCAGAAATAAGGAAGTCAACAGTACTCAGTACAGCGACAGAGGAGTCAAATGATCCATTTCTCTTCTCACTCCTGTCCAAATTCTCCAGCTGGCCAATGTTGGTTCGAGCTATTGCCAGACTTCGAAGAAGAGCTAAGGGAGATACAGATAGTAAAATGAGCAGTGTCGAAGAACGACAGGAATCAGCCTTGTTCCTGTTTAAGTTGGTGCAGAAGTTGGAGTTCAGGGAGAGACCCCTGTTAAGGATCTTGATCCCTTCACCGATGACTCTGGAATTCTGCGCGTGGGAGGTCGCCTTAGGAATTCCTCACTACCACTCTCCGTCAAGCACCCAGTAATACTTCCAAAGAACACTCACATTTCTCGACTGATCGCTGCTCACTTCCATGAGAAAGTTAACCATCAAGGACGTGGAATTACTCTGAATGAACTTAGAGCCAATGGGTTTTGGATCATCAGCGGTGGAAGTGTAGTGTCGAGTCTCATTCGTAAATGTGTGATCTGCAGGAGAAATCGGCGACCCACTCAAGAACAGAAGATGGCAGATCTACCCGAGGATCGTGTTGAATCATCTCCACCGTTCTCATATTGCGGCATGGACTGTTTTGGCCCCTTCATTACCAAGCAGGGTCGCAAGAACTTCAAGAGATATGGCCTACTGTTCACGTGCCTATGCTCCAGAGCAGTTCATGTGGAGTTGCTTGATGATCTCTCCACTGATGCCTTCATCAACGGACTGCGATGTTTTATCGCTATAAGAGGAAAGGTTCGTCAAATCAGGTCGGATCAAGGCAGCAACTTTATTGGTGCAAAAAATGAACTAAATACAGCGTTGAAAGAGCTTGACGCGGATGGAGTAGCGGCCTACTTAGCAAATCAAGACTGTGACTTTGCCGTGAATGTTCCCTGTGCCAGCCATGTCGGCGGAGTATGGGAACGTCAAATTAGGACAATCAGAAGTGTCCTTAGTGGAGTAGTTGCACTTTGTCCTGGAAGATTGGATGACTCGTCACTTCGAACACTGTTTTATGAAGCGATGGCTATAGTAAACAGCCGTCCTCTATCAGTTGACACCATCTACGACCCAGCCAGTTTAGAGCCTTTGACACCAAATCATCTCCTCACGATGAAATCCAGCGTACCACTGCCACCTCCGGGTAAATTTGTACCACAAGACATGTACCTTCGGAAGAGATGGAGAAGGGTGCAATACCTTACAGAACAATTCTGGAGCAGGTGGCGTAAAGAGTATCTGCAGAGCTTAATTCGCAGACAGTGTTGGACCAAGCAGAGAAGAAACATCGAGGTTGGAGACATCGTCCTCTTACTGGAACCAGATGTGGCTCGGAACAGATGGCCTGTGGGTGTAGTAGTAGAAGCTGCCACAGATAAGGACAACTTGGTGAGGAAGGTCAAGGTCCAAGTTGGGACAAGAAAGCTCGATCAACAAGGGAAGCGTGAAGACAAGCTAACTTTCCTAGAACGCCCGGTGCAGAAGCTAGTACTCCTGTTGGAGAGCACTTAGGTCGTACCCCTATCTAGACAGTTACATTTGGAGATTTGTTAAGTTGTTGTTTAGGACTTTGCCTTTGTAACATTTATTTGTTGATAGAGTTACTCATAATTTATTCTGCCTTTAAGAATATGGGTATTGTAGATCATAATTAAATTTTAGTAACTGGTGGGAGTGTAACTGGCAGCCTTGCGTGCCGCCAAAGCGTTCGGTTGACTGAAGGGCTAGTCTATCTGATTGCGCCCTCTGGAAACCATAGTTTTCCAGTTTTTCGTCATGCTCAACGTAAACTAAAGCTTCATCCTACATTTGTTGATGTTTTTGTGACTACTTGTCTGCCCCTTTTTTGTCGTGTTTATGGGTAAGAAAATGTTGTTAGTTGATGCTTACAATATCATAGATATTATTGTTTTATCACTTGCATATGGTTTGTTTTTGTTATGCATAATTTTGGGTCTATTTTAAGGGAGTTTTGAGACCACATGTGGGATCTTTCAGTACATGTGCATGTTGAATTTTGCTACTGTGTATTACATCGTCTCATTGCATAAAAATGATTCTAGATATGTATTTCATTTTTGTCTAGGCTAAATAGAGTCCAAGTAGTCATTAAGTGATCAGGGTTGAATACTGGAAGTTATCAGCTGGTCTAAGGCGTGAACGGTGAGGTTTAATTTATGTTATTGATATTATGTCATATTTGCATGATGAAGAGGGACTCTGTACAAGTGTTTTGATTATGATGATTGCATTGGAGAAGTCAATTTCAGTTGATGATTGCAGAAATACCTTAAGTTCAATGCAGGAGGCATTTATCTATGTTTAAGGGAACTGTTTGTTTATATTGAGTTTGTTGGGAACTTAACTTCAAACTGACTAATGCTAGATACATATATGGAAATACAGTTCTTGGGTATCTGTTATGGTCATACTTCTATAGTATTATTGTCACTTACCAAAATGGTAATTTGTTTACTGTTATTTATCTTGTTACAGTTTTCACGGTGATTGAGAATAAACATCTAAACATCAGTAGAAGCTTCCGTCATAAATTTTTCATATAGACCAGCCCCCCCCCCCCCTTGAGTGCTTAGTGCGCTACAATTACAGAATTGGTTTTTGCTGACAAAACAGTTAAGCACTTTAAATAATCCCCCATATACATAAACTGACAAACCTGTAGAAGTTTGAGATCGATCGGCCATCTAGGTCACGAGAAAATAGTAAAAAAACGATTACACATTTGCATGTGTTATACAATGCATGAATAAAACGCTCATGAGCGATAAACTCCAATCGGAAATTAGTTTTATTTATTTCTCATCATATATGGCATTTCAGACAGAAATATTTCAAGGGATGTTTTCTACTATCATCATCATCATTAGACCGTGTAAGTTTTATGTAAATCTGTGATCTTAAAGAAAATTTTAATTACCAGTTCTGTAACGTTCCTTTAACACAAAAGAAATATAATAATTACAAATACTTTTGTTATGGACTGGTCGCCATAACCATGGATAGTTTATTTTAAACGGAACTCTCAAAGAATATGAAAGAAATAGGTCAGGGCGCCGAAGCACCATTACACTTTAAAATAGACCAGACGGAAATATTTAATATATAATGACACCCACATAATATGCTAAACTTTTCTCTTTAAAATTGTTTTATGATTTATTTTAGGTTTAACAGTGATTTATCTAACAGTCTATGTGATTGTTAGTTCTACTGTGTAGCGTGACATGAATAATAGTAAAGTATGAAACTCTCACAATACATACACAAGGCTAAGATACATATTTTTAGAAATGTAATAATTATGACAACAAGTACAATGACAGAAACATATACATAAGGCCACGGCTGTTCACAGATTAAACCGCATTCACTAAACACTCACAGGGTGCTATATAAAAGAGCAATTTCTATACGCCAGTCAAAAGTTAAAATTCGATGCCGTTTTGATTGGTTACAATCACAATTCAGGAATGAACTATACAAATCTCAGTACAAAAATGTATTGACCATATATTTGAAATGTGACGGTCATCGAACATTTAGGGATTTTGACAAAAGTTGCACTCAAAGGGTATCAACTACATGGCATTTTACAACATTTTAATGTGAGGTTGGATACTTACAATTTCCCCACTTTCCTAAAGACTCTATGTATTGGAAAATGAAGGATCTTAAAACTGAATTTGAACTTGGAGCCCCTCTTCAAGCTCTATATATTTATTTCAGGTACAATAATTTATCGAACAGTATGTTACAGAAATGTCTTCCTCTATACTACGGTACTACCGTGAGGTGAATGGTAGCAAAGTACGGAAGTCGTATGATACATAAGATACGTAAGATACCAAGACTCTGGGTCGTGATGACCAATACTCCGGGTCATGTTGACCAATACTCTGGGTCATATTATTAACTCCGATCTGGGGTCATTCGACCCAGACATTTGGATTTATACATCAATAAGGTCTGTCTAACACAGAGTCTGCTTTAAACTAACAGGAGATCCATGTTCAGATTGGACTTCCAAAGAAACTATTACAAATAGTAGTTATATAGTGTCAACTGTAGTGAGACACCATACTGCTCCTTGTATTTTTTTACAGTTATATTTCCTTAAGTGCGATGGAAGAAGTTTTTTGACATTCGATATACTATTAATGTGTACTTGACTTATGTTGCAATGGGGACGGTTCCTCTTTTTCAAATGAGAAGGAAAACAAGACAGAGGAATACAAACTTACAGTAAGTTGATTCTTTAAGGAATACAAAGTATTTGCCTCCAAATTTACAGTAATCTTGTGTACGTTCAAAACCAATCACCCAGCTTCAAAATGGTCTGCTTATGGCTCGTTTCCAAATGCTTCCAATTTCGACACATTAGATTGAAAAGGTATCATTTTTATTTGATAATTTGTGTACATGCTGTTATGTTTATTTCTGTTTTCAGTCCACGCTTTGTACATGCATGACGCAACTAATTTTGCTGTCGGTTTTCTGTAAAACTTCGGTGCCTCGTCATTCAACAATCACAGTGAGGCCTATAAAGAGTCATTTCAGTGTGTAACAATGTGCATAGTCAGTGAAAAGCTTTTCTTACACGCCATACACTTATATGTTTATTGGCACCGTAACAAGTGACGAAATACCGCCATGAAATTACTGGCACAGTAACAAGTGACGAAACACCTCCTTGAAGTGCGGGTGTATCACCCCGTAGATGACCGGGTTGACGGCGCTGTTGAAGACGACGACCGTTATAGTCCACGGGATGGCCGGCTCACTGGACGGTATCACCAGTGCGCCGGCGAAGGGGGCGAGACACACGATGAAGGCGCACATCACGTAGAAGAGATTATTTGTGATCCTAACTTGCCTCTTGCTGATATTAGGATTACTTCTGCCGCCTGAAGACACGACCGCTATTCTCAACATGACTTTTGTGTGGTTGGTGGTGAAGCGGTAGATCTTGTAGTAGCACACCGACATAATTGTGAGTGGGATGGGGTAGATCAGCACGGACCCCAGCAGACTGAATAGATCGCTCGATTCGGCCGAGGTGTCTTGAGCACAGATCTTGTACTTCTCCGAGTAACCCCATTTACCGATCCCAAAGAAAGGGAGGCAACAGACTAATGCTGGATAGAGCCACGTGAACACCAACATGGCTGCTATCTTCTTAGGTGTGTAGATTGAAAGGTATGTTGGTGATGGCTTGGTAATGACAACATACCTGTTGATGGATATAGCAGTCAAGTTCATCCCGCTACAAGACAGACAAGTGAAAAACACTTGCCCTACAAGAGGGCATAAAAAGTCCGGCAACGGCCATCCATCTTTGCTGAACAGCGATATTGCGTTAAATAAAGCAGCGAAGCAAGTAATAATGTCCGCCACTGCCAAGTTGACGACGAAGGCGTTGGTGCGGGTCTGGAGCTTCTTGGATAAGATGACGGCCAAAAGCACCAAGACGTTCCCTACGAAGCCAAGTGCAGACACGAGGCAGTAGATGCTACCAACGACAACCCTCTGTGTGTAATCATCAAAGCGGAAGTTTCTGCCATCGCCAGTGGGTGTCGAATACAAGTTTTCCTCCACTGGCAAGCTCGTGTCGGGAGCCTCGGTATCAATTTCTTCCCCCGTTGCAAATGCAGAGAGAATAAGTGTGACGGTGCCCGCAGGGGCGGATCCAGGATTTTCCAAACGGGGGGGGGGGCGTGAAAATATACCAAGCAGCAAAATCTTCCCTTCCCCATTTCTCCCTCCCCTTCTCTCTCTCTCCCTCTATTTTTGTTTTAACGCTATATTTTTTTTTTATTAAAGGGGGGGCGGGCCCCCCCCACGCCCCCCCCCCTGGATCCGCGCCTGGGTGGTAAATACTGCTCTCTCTGTCGTCATTGTGAATTTGTGATAGGATCAATAGACGAATTGGTGGTATGAATTTGAGCACTAAATCAACTTTAAAGTGGAATTGTTGAAGAGTTGAGTTGGACTGTACACTGCGCTTTCCTTACGCTGTGTTTCTGCTTGAATTGAAACAAACATAAATTTTCACGCGGATACTGACCTACCAGTCACTATAGACACTCTTAGAACCTGTCGATTAAAAAAAAAAACTGTCTAAATTTTGTGATGTTTATTGCCGATTCTAATCATGCCAAACTTCCCGCAATTGTAAATTCCCGATAATTTCCCAACCAGTGAATACTGTGCGACATTATGTGACACCTGCGCAATAATCGGTCACTTCTCAGGAGTAGTGTAATGCCATTCAAAGTGAACACACTCTAAATAAACGTTGGGTAACAATTATTGGGTAAAGTAATTTTGACCAGCGTTTGGTCTACTTTGATCACATTATTATTATAAGTTGAAAATATTTACCCAACTTACATTAGTTGAGTTGGTCAATTTAAAAATACCTTGTATTGGTTAATCAAAACCTATTATTGTGTGGCTGCAATAAGCCCAACCATGATGGTTAAAACTTCCGCAGTAACTGGTATTTTTGGTAAAACCTCTATAACCATCACTTCGTAAAATATACTTGGTTTTACCTTAAGACCAACATATATGGTCTCTTGTTTTCCGTGTTATTGGTTTAAAAGTGTGTTACCAACATTGATGCTTGTTTTTAACCTTTATTTTGGGTAAGCTCAATCAAAAACCCAATCAAGTTGGTTTAACCTTCCCCATGTTTATTTATTTATTATTATGTTTTTATTAAGAAGAAGAACAAAACATTTATATAGCCTTTTAGGGGCAATTTTCAATTAAGATATTCAAGAGTTTACTAACTTTTTTTAAATAACGTAATTGTTTGCCTTTTATCTCAGAACATCAAATTGACAAAGCAGCATTTGAGCTTCTTGATGAGGCAACCATTCAAGAACTTATACACACGAATGGCAACTGGATGAAACTTCTCAGAGACTGGAAAGCAGAAGAGAATTTTTACTTATCGTCAACTGACTAGTCACAAACTTTTGAATCATGGGGTTCACATGTTTTAGATGTCTTTACCACAATTTATGAAAACTTTAAAACATTGTTCATACATTTGGAAAACATTCACAATAATACTGCCGACTCCCAAACAAAAATAATTTGTAGCCAAGGTGGTTGTGTGGAAACATTTTACTACTGTTCATCTATTAAGAAACTCTTAAAATTCAAGCACATGGAGGGAAATTCTCTCAACAATTTGCCCGATGGTGAAATTGTTAATGTTTTATGCCAGCTAGTACAAGTAAAGGTACACATTCGATTGTCACAAGTGGAATCGAGGAAAAACCTTCAAATGAGGAGCCCACCAACCTCAGGAAAGGCTGGTAGAAGATGTGCTCTGGTTCACGCTATGACATCCTTCTCTGACATACAACAGGTATTTCAAGAAGCTCAAAAACTGATTTGTCAATTTGATGTTCTGAAATAAAAGGCAAACAATAAAATAAAAAAACCTCTTGAATATCTGAATTTAAAATTGCCCCTGAAAGTATGAATTTATATGCTTTTCTTCTTTTTCAAAAAAGATTTTTAAAAAAAAATCGACACTGTTTATTATTTACTAAATTACTTAACTTTTCAAACAAAAATATATATATGGTCCTGGTAGTGCTGGTAGTGCAGCGTTCTCAACTTGGGTGATTCAACAGAATACTGAACAAAACAAATTTGGGCTCATCAAGCCCTTTAAACAACCAACAATGTGATCAAAGTCGACCAAACGATTGTCAAAATGAATTTAATCAACAATTATTACCCAACGTTTTTAGTGTGTTTAGAATGCTAGTTTAATTGACTCATTCACAGCCGACGAAATATGTAACATGAAGTCATCGGACATCAAAAACAAATCGGTCTGTCCATTTCAAAGAAGATTTTTTGCGCCAGTCATAAAGTAAAATTCAATGCTGTTTTGATTGAATATAATCAAAATTCAGGAATGAGTTAAATTTTCCCTGTACAAAAATGTATGAGCTATTTTAAAATGTTCGCTCTGAAAGAGTATCACAAAAATTGCATTTTACACCATTTAACGTGAGGTTAGAGACTTGTAAATCTTTCCACACTTCCATGAAAACTCTATCTTTTGAAGAAAAAAAAGATGAGTGCATCACAAAACCGAATTCGAGACATTGGAGCCATCTTTAAAAGCTTAGTCGTGAATAAATGTAAGCATACTGGTTTAAACATAACAATCAAATGCAAATACTTACCGGAAACCAGTAGAAAGAAGTTAATGTCCAATTATGGAGATAAATGTCGTGGTTTAAAACCATGTGAAGAGTTGTTCTTGGAATTAAAAAATTGCCCTAATAATTAGAATAAACTGTAATTGGACACAACACAAATGTTTACAGAATACAAAACCATACGTTCCTTGTTTGAATAATGTTTGATCATTATTTGTTTTAGTTTTATTTCCTTAAGCGGGGTGACAGAAGTTTGTTGTCATTTACATTGGTATACTTGTTTGATGTTTTTCATTGTGGGAGGTTCAACCAGAAACTTACGGCAAGGGGTGGGTTGACATGATCAATAAAGTATCTGATAGTTTGTGCACTTGGTTGTTTTTTTTTTTTGCTTATTTCTGTTGTCAGTCAACACAATAGAAATATAGTACTTTTGTTATGGACTGGTCGCCGTAGCAATGGATAGTTGATTTTAAACGGAACACTCAAAGGGTATGAAAGAAATAGGTCAGGGTGCCGAAGCACCATTACACTTTAAAATAGACCAGACGGAAATATTTAATCTATAATGACATCCACATATGCTAACCTTTTCTCTTTACAATATTGTTTTATGATTTGTTTGTAATAGGTATAACAGTTGTTTATATAACAGTCTATGTGATTGTTAGTTCTACTGTGTAGCGTGACATGAATAATAGTAAAGTATGAAACTCTCACAAAACATACACAAGGCTAAGATACATATTTTTTAGAAATGTAATAATTATGACAACAAGTACAATGACAGAAACATATACATAAGGCCACGGCTGTTCACAGATTAAACCGCATTCACTAAACACTCACAGGGTGCTATATGAAAGAGCAATTTCTATACGCCAGTCAAAAGGTAAAATTCGATGCCGTTTTGATTGATTACAATCACAATTCAGGAATGAACTATACAAATCTCAGTACAAAAATGTATAGACCATATTGTGACGGTCATCGAACATTTAAGGATTTTGACAAAGGTTGCACTCAAAGGGTATCAACTATACATGGCATTTTACACCAATTTTATTTGAGGTTGGATACTTACAATTTTCCACTTTCCTAAAGACTCTATGTATTGGAAAATGAAGGATCTTATAACTGAATTTGAACTTGGAGCCCCTCTTCAAGCTCTATATATTTATTTCAGGTACAATAATTTATCGAACAGTATGTTACAGAAATGTCTTCCTCTATACTACGGTACTACCGTGAGGTGAATGGTAGCAAAGTACGGAAGTCGGATGATACATAAGATACGTAAGATACCAAGACTCTGGGTCTTGTTGACCAATACTCCGGGTCATGTTGAACAAGACTCTGGGTCGTGATGACCAAGACTCCGGGTCTTGTTGACCAAGACTCCGGGTCATGTTGACCAAGACTCCGGGTCATGTTGACCAAGACTCTGGGTCTTGTTGACCAAGACTCTGGGTCGTGTTGACCAAGACTCCGGGTCATGTTGACCAAGACTCTGGGTCTTGTTGACCAAGACTCCGGGTCATGTTGAACAAGACTCCGGGTCTTGTTGACCAAGACTCTGGGTCTTGTTGACCAAGACTCTGGGTCATGTTGAACAAGACTCCGGGTCTTGTTGACCAAGACTCCGGGTCATGTTGACCAAGACTCCGGGTCTTGTTGACCAAGACTCTGGGTCATGTTGAACAAGACTCCGGGTCTTGTTGACCAAGAGTCCGGGTCATGTTGACCAGGACTCCTGGTCTTGTTGACCAAGACTCCTGGTCTTGTTGACCAAGACTCCAGATCTTGTTGACCAAGATTCCAGGTCTTGTCGACCAAGACTCCGGGTCTTGTCGACCAAGACTCTGGGTCATGTTGACCAAGACTCCGGGTCATGTTGACCAAGATTCCAGGTCTTGTCGACCAAGACTCTGGGTCGTGTTGACCAAGACTCCCGGTCTTGTTGACCAAGATTCCAGGTCTTGTCGACCAAGACTCTGGGTCATGTTGACCAAGACTCCAGGTCTTGTTGACCAAGACTCTGGGTCGTGTTGAACAAGACTCTGGGTTGTGTTAATATAGACTTTGGGTCATGTTGACCAAGACTTTGGGTCATTTTGACCTAGGCTCTGGGTCACTATGACCTAGACTCTGGTTCGTGTTGACCAAGACTCTGGGTCACTATGACCTTAGTCTTGATTGGCGCCGCTGTTTTTTGTACTAGCCACCAATAGAGGGCGCTACATTGACTGTTTGGTAGGCTGACTCAGAAGGACTGGGCAAGTCTATAAATCTGGATCGAAACAGCGTCTTGACGATTTTGGATTTGCTGCCCGGAAAAAACCAGGCAGATCAAAACGAGGCTAATTTGCATTATGCGTTCAGCGACAGATATTGTGTATGGTACCTAGACGTAGGTAATGTTAGTATGCCTCGAGGCAATGGCTTTGAGAAATACTGCTGTGAATGATGGTTTGAACCAGCGTTAGAATTTGCGAGAATTAAATTGGGCTTAGAAGAGTTTAAAAGTCATCAAACCACCGCAGTTCGTAATGTTGTGGAAGGTCACGATTTAGTTGTAAATTCACCGACTGGATTTGAGAGAAGTTTTTTTTTTTCAAGCAGCTACGTACTAAATAATAAACTGCGCCAATAAAGTATCTTAACACTTACAAATGGTCAGATTTATCGGAACCTGAACTAGTATGCAAACAAATAATTAAATAATTCGATTCACAGTTATATTCTGCGGATTTTGACACCTCTTTTGTTGCGCTGCGATGTTGTTTGGCGGATTTATGGGCACTTGAGTGGCTTAAGGTCGAATTTCAAAAGTTGCAAGGTTTGCGGTAACACCATGTAATGACTATCTCTAAATGAGTTCGGGTGGTTCAGAAAAGAACCGTTGGTTTCAACTCGACATTTCGAGAAATAATAATATCGTTAAATTAAAGACTTTTTGAATGGACTGTACGGAAACCCCGATCAAGGTGACACCGTGAAGGAGAAGCCTCTTGTGATTGTACAAGGACAGCCTTGCTATATAAACTATCATTATCAAGCAACCACACATTCGCCTTGTGTTAACGGCCAGCGATTATCGTTAGAAACTCTCCACCATTCCTCACATGGTACATAGTACAATGGAGGTAGAACCTCCATGATAGTACGGAAGACAGGGGAACAGTCTGATCACAGCCTGCTCACCGTTGTGCGTGTGCGTTTCATTTTGTGAATATTCAAATTGCTGCCCGAAAAAAAATGTGGGCGGGGTCTCGGTCCAAAAGCGTCAAGACGTTCGTTTTGATCCAGATGTTCGTGTGATACAGATATCTCTTCTCCAGTAATTCGTGTTGCGGACAGTAATTCGTGTTGCGATATCGCACCACGTTAAACAAAATGAACGTCGCCAATCAAGACTACTATGACCTATACTTTGGGTTGTGTTGACCAAGACTACAGGTCGCCCAATGTTTTTGATCAACAGTTATTGTTTTAAGAGTTTGCCTTAAATAAAACACTACACTTAAAGGGTGTGTACAACATTGGTAATTGCTAAAGACCTGGGGCCGATTTCACAAAGAGTTAAGATTGATCGTTACTGCAAATCCATCGCAGTTGCTTAGCAAAGAGTGATGTCACAATACGAATCACTATGGTAATACTGATAATTTATCCTAAGATGAATCATAGTGCTTTGTGAAATCGACCCCTGTACCCAAACTCGATGTGACCAAACATATACATGAAATAACAGACCTGTGAAAGTTTAAGCTGAATCGGTCTTCGGAGTCATGAGAAAACAGTGAGAAAAAAAAAACCTTATGTGTTTTTTTTTTTTTTTTTTTTAAACATCGGAATTTATCCTGCAGGATAAATACTATTATTTTACTCATTTCGTAAAAACTATGGCATTTCACGCAAAACTATTTCAAGGGAAGTTTTCTACCATGACCATCTTTATACTATGTGAGTTATGTGCAAATCTGTGAGCATTTATATTTTCATTCTTACCAATGTTGTACACACCCTTTAAATAAAACACTACACTGGTGTAAAAATACGTTTCTTAATTTGAACACGGATACACACAAATGAAAGTTTAATTTGAGCCCACGTCATAGACATTAAGAGGACCTGGCGTTCAACCTTTAAAAACAAAAAGGAGTGAGTTCAATGACCTCGAGTTTAATCTGGAGCAGTTAAAGTGACGTTTTACAATTATTCAGCTCAACGTGTATGGTGAAAAATTGCTTTTTAATTGTTACATGGGGTAGTTTACGAAGAACACTGTCTATGATTTCAACTGACTCATGTGATTATGTTAATGAGTTATTTTGAATAACTTGTAAACTTCCCACCTTGTGTACTTCTCACCATGGAATAAAGGTCGTATATTTCGTACCCAGTTCGTTTCGTACCCTGGTCGTTTCGTACCCTGGTCGTTTCGTACCCAGGTCGTTTCGTACGCACGTTGATTCGTACCCAGGTTGAATCGTACAGAGGTCGTTTCGTACCGAGGTTGTTAATGAGTTACTTTGAATAACTTCAGCTTTCTGCCTATAGCACCGTGCTACTCACCCTGGAATAAAGGCCGTGTATTTTGCCTATACGTTGTTGTTTGGCTCAGTCACTTCAACCATTGTCTTTTAAAATAGTTATTTTTTTGTCATTTGAAAGTTCACTAAAGTACTGTTGTGACGCTGAGCTTCCAGAGCATAGTTCTACTTTCTCACTCTGAAAAATTCATTTATAATGCCACTTTAACGTTAGGACCCCCAAAGAAGGAATTAAAAATAGCCTTAATAGTTACAATAAACTGTAATTGGATACAACACAAATGTTTACAGAATACAAAACGATTACTTTCCTTGTTTGAGTAAAGTTTTATTTTATTATTTTCTAAAATTCTATTTCCTTAAGCGGGGTGACAGAAGTTTGTTGTCATTAACATTGGTATACTTGTCTGACGTTTTTCTGTGTGGAAGGTTCATTTCCTCAACCAGAAACTTGCCACAAGGGCTGGGTTGACAAACAAAAAATATAAAATATCTGGTAATTTGTGCACATGCTATGTTTTGCTTATTTTTGTTGTCAATCAACACAATAGAAATGTAAATAAACAGATACCTTTGTTATGGACTGGTCGCCATGACCATGGATAGTTGAGTGTAAAATGGAACTCTCAAAGGATATGAAAGAAATAGGTCAGGGTGCCGAAGTACCATTACACTTTAAAATAGACCAGACGGAAATATTTAATATGACATCCTAACATGCCAAGTCTTTACCTTTAAATTGTTTAAAGGGAGGGTATACGTTTGGTAATTACTCTGAAAAATAATGTCAAAAAACACCCTACTTGGTTAGAAGAACAGCAGCTTTCAAATAGTATAAGGCACTTTGAGAATCATTTCACTTTGAAGTAATGTGGTTATGGAACAAGATATCAGTTTTTATCCCTCAAAATTTGAATCTGAGAAACGTTACTTTCAGTAACGTTTCTCAGATTGTGTATTCCAGTTACGGATTATTCTTCCTGCGTCGACACCGCTCTGGATTTTCGGCGATTATGTCAAAAACGCGACCTTTTGAAATGAAATTTTCACTGGTTAGTTTTTTGTATAATAATCTACATTTATATATAGGATTAACACAATCGAACGGTTAAAAAAACCAAAGGTGTATACTTTTAATTATTTGTTTTAGAACAGGTTCATATTTAACTGCGTTTTTCATATTCAAATTTAATGCTTAAAATTGTCATTATAGTCCGATAATTGCAACCAAAACAGGATTTTAAAGCATCAAATTGTTCTTTTACCTTATTTTCTTCCAAACTGTGAAAAACATGCTCCAGATTTTACAAATCAATCAAATTTTTCTAAGCTAACATTTAAAATATTGAAAAATTCCAGTTATTTGTTAGCAAACGCACATTTTTCATGTTTGAGGTCCAAGGGATACAAAAATCTATCCCTTCTTCTTTTTTCGCTTGGTTTGAGCAGCAAAGGATACAAAAAT
Organism: Plazaster borealis; assembly: GCA_021014325.1. NCBI lineage: Eukaryota > Metazoa > Echinodermata > Asteroidea > Forcipulatida > Labidiasteridae > Plazaster > Plazaster borealis. The sequence continues at coordinate 12,304,252 of CM037459.1, read as the reverse complement.
CTATCCCTTCCACTTTTCGGCTAGGTTTAAGGAACAAGGGATAGAAAATTCTATCCCCTCCTCATTTCGGCTAGGTTTGAGGAACAAGGGATAGAAAATTCTATCCCTTCCTCTTTTCTGCTGGATTTGAGGAACAAGGGATAGAAAATTCTATCCCCTCATCTTTTCGGCTGGGTTTGAGGAACAAGTGATAGAAAAATCTATCCCCTGACCTAAATTATAACAACTCGAGCTACAATTAAACTTTTATTTTGTCAGCTTTCCCAAAAGTGAAGTACATAATTGTAAATAAAAAGGTGTGCGTATTTTTCTTCGATGTTATGATGCAACAATAGTTATGAGTACGCAATTTGGCACACTGTTTTGCAAACAAAAATAAATCAATCAAAACACTGTTAAAAATATTTTGTTAAGTGCACCAGGTTCTAACTTTGTTCCTCTAGCACTTTTTTTTATGAAGAAAAATATCATGATTTTAACATTTAAGAGACAACTTAAAGAAAAATGCTACAGGCTATATTTCCAAAAAACGGTGAAATGTGAAATTTAAGGTGTAGTTAAATGTGAACTTGTTTTAGGTATAACAGTGGTTTAGCTTACAGGATGTTTGTACAATGAGACGAATAATAGTAGTGTATGGAATTTCCACAATGCATAGTGCATAAGATAAAGATAAATATTTTGAGCAAAGTAATATGACAAAAACTACATTGACAGAAATATATACATAACCCACGGCTGTTCACAGATTGCACCGCATCACTCACACACGTGTGTAAGCACCGGCAATCGTGGACCCTCCTTTGTTCAACTCTTTGTGTTAACAACCGTGGACCACAATGTTTTCCTTTGTGGTAGCAACTGTGGACCTATTATCCCTTTTGTTACAGGTCCACGGTTTGAATGTGGATACCTACCCACGTAAACACATAGACGGGTCTCTTAATACAGACTATAAGACTAAAATAAGGGCTCCAAGGTCAAATGTTGTTGTATGACGCACCAATTTCCCAACTATTATAGAGTCCTCAATAATATGGGGGTGGGGGGGAATTGCAAGTCTCTAACCTCACGTTAAAATGGTGTAAAGTATCATTTTATTTGATACTTTTTCAGAGCGAAATTTGAAACATGACGTCATCGGACGTCAAAAACAAATGGGTCTGTACATTCCAAAGATGCGCCAGTCATAAGGTCAAACTCGATGCCGTTTCGATTGAATATAATTAAAATTCAGAAATGAGCTAGAAAATCCCAGTTCAAAAATATACGGACCATTATGTTTGAAATGTGACGTCATCGAACATTTAGGGGTTTGCACTCGAAGGTTATCAACTTCATGGGAATTTTACACCATTTCAAAGTGAGGTTGGACACTTACAATTTTCCCCACTTTCCTAAAGACTCTATGTATTGTAAACTGAAGGATCTTATAACTAAAATTGACCTTTGAGCCCCTTCAAGGTTTTTAGGTACAATGATTTATCGAACAGTATTTTACAGAAATGTCCTTCTCTATGCGGTACTATACCGTGAGGCGAATGGTAGCAAAGTATGGAAGTCGTATATAATGATACACAATAATTTATAATACAAAGATCAATATTTTGAGAAGTTGCAACATTTTCAATTTCAAACAAATTTAATTCGGGGTTGAACCAAAAAGAATTTATAAGAATGTGATTTGAACCAACTGAGCTATCTAGCTCTAATGTTGGCGGTCTCCCTGTCTTGTTAATATTTGTTCGAGGGTGCAAGTCAGAAGCCATTTAATCTGTAACTGCAGTTTACGATACGACCTGGGAAGCGGCAGGAAAGGGATCACCTTAAGGGGTGCAACTTTACTTGATAAACAAATTGAAAAGATATCATAAACAAAATGACTGTCCTTGATTGCTCCGTATCACGCAGTAAACCAACAGCATTGCTTATAAAGAGATAATTTCAAAAGCTAAAAAGGTTTTTTTTTCCTTCCCGGAATATTTCTTACTATCTCAAAGAAAATAGTGTGAAAATTGTAGTTTACAGAAAGAAAATTAATTCTTTGTATTGATTTTCTTCTTGGAGATTGCTTTGAACTGATTGACTGTAAATATGGCCTCATATTGCGACAAGGCCCTTAGATTGCTTAAATTGCTTGCAAAATTGTATGTGCGTCTGAAATGCAATATTATTACTAGTTAATTTCACAATCTGAGTGAACAAAATTCCGTTTATAATACAGCGCGCCATCACTCACAACTATCAGCCAATTAATGGCAGGACTTCATCAGTGGGGCGATGTTTGACGTTGTGACGTCATATACAAGGGGGTCTATTCCATTATTTTGAGCTCATCTTTCGAAGACAGCTAGATGGTTCCGGAATCATGTGGTACCGACACCGGAGCATGTGACGGAACACCTCCTTGAAGTGCGGGTGTTTCACCCCGTAGATGACGGGGTTGACGGCGCTGTTAAAGACCACGAAAGTCGCAGCCCACGGGATGGCCGGCTCACCGGACGGTATCATCAGTGCGACGGCGAAGGGGGTAAGACACACGATGAAGGTGCACATCACGTAGAAGAGATTCTTTGTGATCTCCACCTGTCTCTTGCTGATATTTACAGTTGATCTCCTCCGGAGTCGCTTAGTGCTGCTGGTCGACGCGGTGGGTGAATCCGGCATCTCCATGCCCTTCTCCAACATCTTGTTCATGTGGCCGGTGACGTGACGGTAGATCTTGAAGTAACAGACGAACAGGATGATGAGTGGGATGGGGTAGATGAGAGCAGATCCCAGCAGACTGAAAAGACCGCTCGTTTCAGAAGAGGTGTCTTGAGTACAAGTCCTGTACTGCTCTGAGTAGCCCCATTTACCGATCCCAAAGAGTGGAAAAGTAGAACAGACCAATACTGGATACAACCACGTCAACACCATCATGGCTGCTATCTTCTTAGGTGTGTAGATAGACTGGTATGTTTGCATGGGTTTGGTAATAAGGACGTAGCGGTTGATGGCAATGGTGGTGAGATTCATGACGCTGCATGCAAGGCTGATGTAGTATATAGCAGCGGACACGGAGCATACCAACCCAGGCAACGGCCAGCCGTTCATGCTGAAGAAAGCCACTGCAAGAAAAGGTGACGAGATGCTCGACATTAGGTCGGCCGTGGCGAGGTTGACGACGAAGGCATTGGTGCGGGTCTGGAGCTTCTTGGATAAGATAACGGCCAGTATCACCAAGACGTTCCCTACGAAGCTAGCCACAGCCACGAGACAGTAGAAACTGCCGATGATGATCCTCTGGGTTTCATCATCAAAACGAAAATTTCTGCCGTCTCCTCTGGTGGTTGTTGTGCCAATCGTTGCCATGTCTGGTTCTGTTGGATTCTGATGTCCACTGGATGTCGTTAAGAAGTTATTCATACCCGTAGAGTTCGGAACGGCTTCAGCTGATACCATAGAGGTCTCCATGATGATTGAAGAATGTTATTGTGACGGTTGTGTGGGATGCAATACCAACGTAACTCTGAACAATAGAGTAGCAATCAACCTGTTGATCATAAAACATGCCGTCGTTAAAAATACTAAATGACTCTCATTAGGGAGCCCGCCAACAAGAGGGCTAGATAGCTTAGTTGGTGGAGCACCGGCACGTTAAACCGGAGGTCGCAGGTTCAAGTCCCGCTCTAGTAATTTTTTCTTAGTTCAATCCAAAATTATTTAACATAATTACCCAGTCAGTTTCCTTTGTGGTATATTACTTGATATTTGAAGAAACAAAGTTGCATCCCCTTAATATGGTGATTCCTCTGCTGCCGCTTCCCATGTTGTATCGCAAACTTGTGTGTGATCCCTAGTTGAATGGCAGGTTTATGACTACTGTCTGACATCCCGAACAAAAGATATTGACAAAATAGGGAGACGGTTAAAATGAGTGATTTATATAGCTCAGTTGGTAGATTGCTGGCACATTATTAATACGGAGGCCGCAGGTTCAAATCCCGTTCCAGTCAATTCTTCAATTGACAATTGTGGCATCATGAAGCCACAACCACGGCACGTTTGCGTGGTTGTGGCATCGTATGTATGAAGCCACAACCACAGCACGTGTGCGTGGTTGTGGCATCATAATTATGTATGAAGCCACAACCACGGCACGTTTGCGTGGTTGTGGCATCAGACGTATGAAGCCACAACCACGGCACGTTTGCGTGGTTGTGGCATCAGACGTATGAAGCCACACCCACGGCACGTTTGCGTGGTTGTGGCATCACAATGTATGAAGCCACAACCACGACACGTTTGCGTGGTTGTGTTTTTTGTCGATTTTTCATGTTTTTGGCACTTCGTGAAAATGCTGACGAATATGAAGCCACAACCACGGCACGTTTGCGTGGTTGTGGCATCATAATGTATGAAGCCACAACCACGGCACGTTTGCGCGGTTGTGGCATTATAATTATGTATGAAGCCACAACCACGGCACGTTTGCGTGGTTGTGGCATCATGTATGAAGCCACAACCACGGCACGTTTGCGTGGTTGTGGCATCATAATGTATGAAGCCACAACCACAGCACGTTTGCGTGGTTGTGGCATTATAATTATTTATGAAGCCACAACCACGGCACGTTTGCGTGGTTGTGGCATCATGTATGAAGCCACAACCACGGCACGTTTGCGTGGTTGTGGCATCATATGTATAAAGCCACAACCACGGCACGTTTGCGTGGTTGTGGCATTAGGGAGGTTTAGCTGCACGTTACCCGAGCAAAAACGTGAACGTGAACGTCAGAAAATTGTGTCGTTTCTAGGTGACGTCACCACTTTGGGCTTATTTTATGCTCACGTATGACGTCTGCACGTACGTACCTGACGTGAGAAATGGTAACTTCACGTATGCATAAAACGTGAGATTTTTACAACAACATTTTCTGACGTTCACGTTCACGTTTTTACTCGCGTATGGTGCAGTATAAACCTCCCTATTATGTATGAAGCCACAACCACGGCACGTTTGCGTGGTTGTGTCATCATGAAGCCACAACCACGGCACGTTTGCGTGGTTGTGGCATCATGTATGAAGCCACAACCCCGGCACGTTTGCGTGGTTTTGGCATCATGTATGAAGCCACAACCACGGCACGTTTGCGTGGTTGTGGCATCATGTATGAAGCCACAACCACGGCACGTTTGCGTTGTTGTGGCATCATATATGTGTACATGTACGTGTGAATTGACTCCGAATATCCGTGTGAAATGAATGCGAGGTCAAAGGTACATCTGGCAGCATCCGGTCTAGACTTGGTTCCAAGTCTGTGATCGTGGTCTTTAGTCTACCTGATAGCCATTACATTATTGCCTGAAATAGCGCCCTCTTGTGGACTAACCTCCGTCATTAACCTACGATCACAGACTTGGGAACATTGTTCATCGGTTTGTACACACCCTATGGCGAATTAGTCCAAAAGTGGACGGAACACTCTGATTGGTAAGATTCGCAGAAACCTTCAATAAGATGCATATTCAAATTTAACCGTTTAAACCACGGGATGCGCGCCGCGCGCCTATGGGATACAGTACAGAAATACTACATTGATGATGGACATGTTCAAAATGAATACAAACGTTGGGGGAAAATTTACTCGACGATTCCATTCAAAACATAGGTAAAACAGTTTTTCGTCTTGCAAGAATCAGGTATTTTATTACGTACATTTTTCAGTATTTTATGAACTTGTATCATTTTTGTAAAAACTATAAATACCACCGTACCGAGCACTTTACAAAAATAATACCAATGGTTTTTACAGAAAATGCTGAAGTGATTGTAGCCTATTGGTAATTGACGCAGCCAACAGGGAATAATGTGGCCTCATGATTGGCCATCGCTCTGGGATCAGTGTTGTTATGTAAATTTCAGTTGTGAATAAATGAATATACCGTATACACAATAGGGTCAAGCCTGAGATCGCGAGCAGAGCGTGTGATAGCCAATCTGCGGGGGAGTTTTACGTGGCTGATGCAGAGAAATAACCGCGAACTCAGACTTGAAATCAAGTCTACATCCGGTCAGGCAGCAATCTATTTCGTACCCATCGTTTCGTACCCAGGTTGATTCGTACCTATTGGTCGTTTCGTTACTTTGAATAACTTACAAGCTCCCTGCCTAACACCGTGCCCCTCACCCTGGGATAAAGGCAGAGTATTTTGAAAGAGATTTGCCTACGTTGTTGTTTGGGTCGGTGACTTTAACCATTATCGTTAAACAGTAGATTCTTGTCATTTGAAAGTTCACTAAAGTATTGTTGTGAAATGTTTATGACTAACTTTGTATAACGCTGAGCTTCTAGAGTATATTTACTTTCCCACTCTGAAAAATTCATTTATAATGCCACTTTAAAGTTAGGACCCCCAAAGAAGGAATTAAAAATAGCCTTAATAGAAAAGACAAAAATGTAATTGGACACAACACAAATGTTAACTTTGCAGAATACAAAACCATTGCTTTCCTTGTTTGAGTAAGGTTTTATTATTTATTTTTGAGTTCTATTTCCTTAAGCGAGATGGCAGGTGTTTGTTGTCATTAACATTGGTATACTCGCTGACGTTTTTCATTGTGGAAGGTTCATTTCCTCAACCAGAAACTTACGGCAAGGGCTGGGTTGACAAACAATAAAGTATCTGATAATTTGTGCTTTGTTGTTGTTGCTAATTTCTGTTGTCAGTCAACACAATAGAAATATAGTCAAACAAATCATGTTATGGACTGGTCGCCATAACCATGGATAGTTGAGTGTAAAAGGGAACTCTCAAAGGATATGAAAGAAATAGGTCAGGGTGCCGAAGCATCATCATACTTTAAAATAGAGCATACGGAAATGTTATGTACAATGACATCCACACACGCCAAGTTTTTATCTTTAGATTTTTTAATGATTTGTTTCGATAACAGTGGTTTATATAACAGTCTACATGTTTGTTACTGTGTACCATGAGACGAATAATAGTACAGTCTAGAATTTCTATAATGCTTACATAAGATACACTCAGATTTTTTTGAAAAATGTAATAACAAATATGACAAAGAGTACATTGACAGTACATAACCCACGGCTGTTCAAAGATTGCACCGCATCAGTCACGTAAACACTCACATGATGCTCTATAGACGATGTGACCTGTGACATCGCATGTTTACATAAGAGTCACCAAGCCTGGACTTCCTGCAGGCACGATTTGTACACAGCCCAATGGAAGAAAACATAAAAACTTTAATTTTATGGAGATTGCACTGTCTAATTTTTTCAACTTTTGATATGATGAAAGGGGGCACATCTCAAAACTTGTTCAATTTTTATAACTCTTGGATTTATGTGGAAATTATGACACAAAATGTAAACTTTCCCATATGGCTAGTGTAGTATCTTGCCTGCCAGAAAGGCCCAAGAATGTACAAGGTCACAATTATTGTAAACAAAGGTCACAAGGTCTATAGACGGGTCTATTAATAAAAACTTAAATAAAAGGGCTCCAATGTCAAACTATATAAGGTGATGCACCAATTTTCCAATATATGGTCCTCATTAATAGGGGGGTTACAAGTTTCTCACCTCGCGTTAAAATGGTGTAAATTATCATTCTATTTAATACTTGTTCAGAGCGAAATTTGAAGCAAGACGTCATCGGACATCAAAAACAAATGGGTCTGTACATTCCAAAGAGGAAGTTGTGCGTCAGTCAAAAGGTCAAATTCGATGCCGTTTCGATTCAGGAATGAACTCAACACATCTCAGTACTTAATGTACAGACCATTATACTTGAAGTGTGACGTCATCGACCATTAAGGGATTTTGACGAAAATTTCACTCGAGGGTATCAACTACATGGCATTCTACACCATTTTATGAGGTTGGAGTACTTACAATTTTCCCCCACTTTCCAAGGACTCTTTATATTTGAAAATGAAGGATTTTATAACTGAATTAGACCTTGGAGTCCCTCTTCAAGCTCTGCATATTTATTTCAGGTAGGCCTATGATTTATCGAACTGTATGTTACAGAAATGTCTCCCTCTATCGGTACTATATACCTTGAGGCGAATGGTAGCAAAGTACGTATGATACATAGTCGTACAAGTCGTATGATACATAACATAGGCCTGAGACAAAAATCCATATATTTTTGTGAAGTTACAAAATATACAATTTAAAAAAAGGATTAAACGGGGTTGAACCAAAAAGAATTGACTAGTCTAGAATGGGATTTGAACCAACTGAGCTATCTAGCTCTAATGTTGGCGGTCTACCTATCTTGTCAATATTTGTTCGGGGTGCAAGTCAAAAGCCATTCAATCTGTAAATGCCGTATATAGCCAGGGATCACACCCAAGTTTACGATACGACCTGGGAAGCGGCAGGAAAGGGATCACCTTAAAGGCACTGAGCACGTTTGGAAATTGTCAAAGACCAGTGTTCTCACTTGATGTATCCCAACATTTGCATAAAATAACAAGCCTGTGAAAATTTGGGCTCAATTGGTCATCGAAGTTGCAAGAAAATGATGAAAGAAAAAACAGCCTTGTTGTACAAATTTGTGTGCTTTCAGATAGGAATAAAAGGCTTCAAGAAGCCTTTTTTTATATTAGTGAGAAATTACCTCTTTCTCAAAAACTACGTTACTTCAGAGGGAGTCGTTTTTCACAATGTTTTATACTATCAACAGCTCTCTGTTGCTCGTTACCAAGTCAGTTGTTATGCTAATATATATTTTGAGTAATTACCAAACGTGTGCAGTGCCTTTAAAACAAAGACTTGGTTTCAGACAATTGTTTTTCTTCGTTTGACGTGTTTTCTCGCTCCGATACGCACGAGAATTGCACAGTCTATCCTGTGCGCCTTGCGTACAAATCTGTGCGTTTTCATTTTATCATCACCAGTTTTCCTTCTAAGATGGCAGATTTATGCCGTCAATGTATAAGGTCTATAGGCCATCGTTGCTGACAATATACCTTATGCATTGACGTCATCCAGCCACCATCTTAGAGGTAAAACGATGACGAAACAATCGAAACGCACATATTTGTACGTGCGGCGCACAGGATTGGCCAATGAACAACCTCCTTTTGACCTCTAGGCGAGGGCGCCCTACTAAAATGACATCATGTGCATACGGTCTATAAGCGCTATCACTCACAACTCTCAGCCACCAATGACAGTAATTCATTTGACAATCAGTTGGGCAATGTTTGAAATTGTGATGTCATATTCAAGGGGTCCATTCGAAGTTGTTTCTATTTTGAGCTCATCTTTCGAAGACAGCTAGATGGTTCCGGAATCATGTGGTACCGACACCGGAGCATGTGACGGAACACCTCCTTGAAGTGTGGGTGTTTCACCCCGTAGATGACGGGGTTGACGGCGCTGTTAAAGACCACGAAAGTCGAAGTCCACGGGATGACCGGATCGCTGGGCGGTATCATCAGTGCCACGGCGAAGGGGGCAAGACACAAGATGAAGGCGCACATCACGTAGAAGAGATTCTTGGTGATCTCCACCTGTCTCTTGCTGATATTTACCGTTGATCTCCTCCGGAGTCGCTTAGTGCTGCTGGTCGACGCGGTAGAGGAATCCGGCATCTCAATTCCCTTCTCCATCATCTTGTTCATGTGTCTGGTGATGTGACGGAATATCTTGTAGTAACACACGAACAGAATGGTGAGTGGGATGGGGTAGATCAGCACGGACCCCAGCAGACTGAAGAGATCGCTCGTTTCAGCTGAGGTGTCTTGAGTACAAGTCTTGTACTTCTCTGAGTAACCCCATTTACCGATCCCTAAGAGTGGAAAAGAACAGACCAATACTGGATACAACCACGTCAACACCATCATGGCTGCTATCTTCTTAGGTGTGTAGATGGACTGATATATTTGCATGGGTTTGGTAATGAGGACGTAGCGGTTGATGGCAATGGTGGTGAGATTCATGACGCTGCATGCAAGGCTGATGTAGTATATAGCAGCAGACACGGAGCATACCAACCCAGGCAACGGCCAGCCGTTCATGCTGAACAGCGCCACCGCAGCGAAAGGTGACGTGATGCACGATATCAGGTCGGCCGTGGCGAGGTTGACGACGAAGGCGTTGGTGCGGGTCTGGAGCTTCTTGGATAAGATAACGGCCAGAATTACCATGGTGTTCCCCACAAGCCCGAAGACAGCAACAAGGCAGTAGACGCAGCCCAGTACAATTCTCTGAGTTTCATCTTCAAAGCGAAAGTTTCGGCCGTCTCCTCTGGTGGTTGTTGTGCCAATCGTTGTCATGTCTGGTTCTGTTAGATCCTGAAGTCCACTGGATGTCGTGAAGAAGATATTCATATCCGTAGAGTTCGGAACGGCTTCAGCTGATACCATAGAGGTCTCCATGATGACTGAAGAATGTTAACGTGATGGTTGTTATGGGATGCGATCTATCAACGGTAAATATGGACCTCAGAGTGGCAATCAACCTGTTGATTATAAAACATGGCATCGTGAGGTATTATTCAAAAATACTAATTAAATAACTCCCATTGCCAAAATAGGAAGACCGCCAACATTATGGGTCTAGATAGCTGAGATGGTGAGAGCGCCGGTGTCCCAAGGAAATCTTCCCCGGAGATTCTGTCCCCATACGGGAAATTAACGTGGGCTGGAGGAGGATGATTCGAAAGAGGGCGCTATCAAAAGTAGTTTGAACACAGTTCGCCGTATGGGGGGACAGAATCTCCGGGGGACAAAATCTCCGGGGGGACCAAATCTCCTGCCACACCGGCACGTTAATCCGGAGGTCGCATGTTCAAGTCCCGCTCTAGTCAATTTTTCTTTGTGTAACCGAAAATTAGTTAATATTTACCAAGCCAGTTTCCTTTGTGGTATACATAGCCTATTAGTTGATATTTAAAATACAAAAAGTCGCATCCCCTTACTAGGTGCTGCCGCTTTCCATATTGTATCGTAAACTTGTGTGTGATCCCTGGTTGTTTGGCCAGTTGTATGGCTTCTGACTGGCACCCCGAACAAAAGATATTGACAAAATAGGGAGACGGCAAACATTAGTGCTATATATAGCTTAGTTAGTAGAGCGCCGGCACGTTAATCCGGAGGTCGCAGGTTCAAATCCCGCTCTAGTACATTTTTCTTTGTTCAACCCAAGATTATAAAAAGTATGGATTCCGGTTTTAAATACAGTATCATTCTAATACCTGAATAACAATGACACTACATAGTCAAGTGCCACTGCGTGTCTGCCACATCACAACCTTTTTGTAGTTGCCAGCTATATACCGAACTTGAGGATCAACCTACAACCACAATTTTGTGTCACATTCGAAATGCTCAATTGAACTCGTCTATACACGAAATAGACATTACACGAAGTTCCCCTATATTAACTTACCAACAGTAGAAGTTCTTCCTCAGATGGCTCTGTCTTTAAGGTTGCTGCATGGTCTAAACCGAGGTCTACTTCCAGTCTGGGTATAGACGCAGTTTGAACAATTTTTTGTTTTCCGTGTAAATTTCAGCTGGAACGATTGCCCTTTCTAATTTCGAGTTGTAGCCGCCTTTGACCAATAGACGAACAGTGTTATTTATATCCGCCCGGATATTGCAAAATACGGCCTCCATCATGCCATTTGTAGCTCTATTGGTCAATCCACTGAAGAGGAGTTAACTCACTGCCAAAAACGCGGGTATTTCCCCGCTTTGAACCCGGATAAAAATTAGCAGGGTCTCAGACTGATGTTCATTCTGTGGGCCCCCTGAAAATATTTATTTAAAAGTGGATATGAATTGAACCATATCCATTTAAAAAATGTAACCCTTCAACTTTTGTTTGAACGGCTTTCTCTCCTATACGAGGTAATGTACATGATGTACGGTACATGTATTTTTAGGCCTATGTAAGCGTTGACTGATTTAGGGTCTTTCCGTACATTCCTCAAATTCTTCGATAAAAAGGTTAAAAAGGCATTAGTGGATAGTGTACTGCGCTCATTGTAACAAATTTTGTCGTAAGAGGGCGCGCTATAACGATTTACAACGAGCGCAGCACACTATATCCACTATCGATCACCGACGTCTTGGGCCAAGACTACATTGGTGCGAGCTCAATCCTTGAAAATTTGAGAAACTCAAGCAGGTCACTGTTATAGGGAGGGGTGTGGTGGGCAAGCTTAAATTTAAGGGGGGGGTCAAAATGTAAATTGGTACTGCTGGAAAAGTATTGAGTAACCACAATGACAGACTTTCACCACTCTTGAGCTGGGTTAACACAAACATAATAAGCCATCGGGGAAAAACTAAGATGGGAATTGGGGGAGGGGGATTGGGAGGGTCAAAGGAAGTAACTGGGATAAAATTGTGCCAGCCATAGCTTCGCCGCTGCACTCTCATCGTAACATTTATTTCCTCTACACACAATAGTATAATATCTTGTTGAACAAAATTAGCGTGGAGGCAGAATCCAAAAAGCGGGGCGTGGTGGATATGCCTTGAACAACATGACAATAGTAAACAAAGAGGAAACAGAACATTACACTACAAAAAAAGCAGATAGACTGACACAACTATATAACACATTAACAGATTATGCTCTAGTGAATATTTGTGTTGTCTTCACCCAACAGATTTAAATAAAACAACAGAGTCACTCTAAATGCCGTTTCAGCCCGTATTTATTACGATCAAGGGATTCGAACCCGCGACCCTGTCATTCTAGAGCAGATGCCTTGCCAATTCTATTCTCTGCCACTTTTGCGAGTGCTTTGCCTTGTTATTAAACTGTTTGTCTCAACATCAGGATTGGCCTCAACATTGGCAGTGTATGACAAAGGAGCATGAGACTGTGTTGTTGTTTTGAACACAGCGTGTCAGCACTCTCTGTGGCTCACCCTCACGTTCTCATGCACGGAGCAGTGATAATTACGCCGAAGACGAAACTCGAGTATAGGCCTACCATTAAAAGTATACACGCAACTTCCTTTTACTCATGGGTTCACGCCCCCCCCCCCCTTTTTCATATAAAAAATATAAAAAAAAGGAGAAAAGAAAAACAGAGGGAGAGAGAGAGAAGGGGAGGGAGAAATGGGGAAGGGAAGAAATAAACGTACAATATGTACAATACTGCCCCATGGTTGTAGTTTTGAAAGCTTCGTTTTGATTGGTCATTCAAGAGTATTGGTCAAACTTGATCAGAAACGTTTGGCCACACAAATTGCTCGTCTCATGAACTTTTCCGCCGGTTTCTGCTTATAAGGAGAAACAGTGTGATGTTTTTAAGACACTCTTTTTACATTCTGGCTTGTTTGCTGAAATAATTATTCTAGTGTTTTTGGAAAGCGAAATATAATTTAACTTTCCGTAAGTATCTGCTTGATATCGAAAGATTGATCGACAAGGTCCGGGAGTGAAGATCATTCACCGCAGCGTGAGTGGACCAGACCATCTGTGTGTGCATTGTGCAAAGAATTTCCTGGCCGGAAGTCAGCACGTGCGCTATTATATGACTTTTTACAGTATGATCTTCGGAATTTGAAAAATATTGTTTTGAAGACGTATTAGCATCGCTACAACATGGAGTCACGCCCTGTACAGAAGATCACCGATTTTTTTCGTGTTCAAGAAAGAGGGTAAATATTAAATTTTTGTTTCTTTTAAACTATTATAATTGTACTATACACTTAATACACGGCTCAGTGGGCTAAGACATCCAGCTGCCAGGCGGCCTAATAATAAGACTTGTCAAACATGAGTGTTTTTATTGATGCTCGATTGCGATGACACTGAAGACAATCACACTTATTCCTGAGAAAGATTAGGCCTGTTTAACTTGTAAGATTGAGTAACAAGTAGTCGGTCCCTTAGTTCTTTGTAGAAGCCTAAATACTAAATATTGTCAACGGTACCCAAAATAGGCCGAGACCTAAGCCTAATTTTATGCTAGATAGAATTGAATTTGTATGATTTATTTGCTAAATCAGTTCATGAATGTTTTATCCATTTTCAGGAAGGGTTTACCACCCGTAGGGGAACCCCTGGCCTTTTTTGTTTTAACTTATAAAGTTACATTTGTAATAAATAGTCGACCGTAGTCGTGGGCATAATATTGTGGAAGAATTGAGTTTGTATAAAACATTAATGAATTGATTTATTTGCTAAATCGGTTCATGAATGTTTTATCCATTTTCATGAAGGGTTTACCACCCGTAGGGGAACCCTTGGCCATTTTTTTAAACTTAGAAATTTAATAAATAGTCGACCGTATAGTCGTGGGCATAATATTGTGGAAGAATTGAATTTGTATAAAACATTAATGAATTGATTTATTTGCTAAATCGTTTCATGAATGTTTTATCCATTTTCATTGAAGGGTTTACCACCCGTAGGGGAACCCCTGGCCATTTTTTAAAACTAATTATTAGTTGTCTTCTAATTGTCTTCTTACAGAGTCGAGCGTGCTCGTGGGATGGCCGATTCAATGACTCCCAACTCATGCCGTTAGGGCTTTGTGTTACGCAGGCGCAACAAACTTCATTTATCATTTTGCTGCTTGGTGTATTTTTACGCCCCCCCCCCCGTTTGGAAAATCATGGATCCGCCCCTGGAACCTTATAGCAACAGTCACAGCCAAAGTCAGAGTTTCGAAAAGGCTCCCGTATCATCGTCACATAATGGTTATCTCCAGTATGGTATTCTTTATAATTTATAATAATTGTTATTATGTTATAATTGTTTTTAATTTTCGCAAGCAATTAAAAAGTAGTTATAGGCCTATCACTACGTTTGATCTTAAGTTCCCAGTTTAATGAAACAACCCGAATCATCTTCCGTAGGCCTAAAACGAGTAGGGACAAGTTTGGATATAAAAAAGAAAGTTAGATTTTTGTCCTGTAGGTGCGTAGGTGCGTACCATTAACAAAATAGTTATTATTACCATTAACATATATTACTGGTAATGAAAATGAAGGATGCCTAATAGGTGAACTTAATCACTGTAGCTTGCAAGCCTGAGGAAACCTGTAAAAGGGTGCTTGCCATGTGGACCAGAAACACCTGTTATTCCCACTCTTCCACGATAAGTGTTCTGGTTTATTTTACGTGCACCGATCCTAGTACACGTGACCTACGGAGTACAAAGCAGTTATTGTGAAGTGTCTTGCTCAAGGATACAAGTGCCACGACCGGGACTCGAACCCACACTCTGCTAATAAGAAAAAACACCAGAGCTTGATGAGTCCCCCGCCCTTTAACTGCTCGACCACGACACGTCAATTAATAAGACAATAACGAGTGTTATGCTTTTAGCCTTACGAGTGCTTTCTATGTCCCGCGGGAAATCTTTTTTAACACCTAGCTCCTGGAAGAGCTTGTAAATCCCCCGCCCCATGACTCGCGGAAAAACACAGAGTTTACAGTGCTAATCACACTCCGAATGGTAATACCAAAATAACAGTCACTATCTCCGCCGGAGATAGTGACTGTTATTTTGGTATTACCATTAATTACCTAATTACATCCATTAGATAATAACGAAGTTTCGCAATTCCAACTTCACTTCGGTGACATCATGAAGGAAGGAAATTGGTTTATGAGGAAATACATGACGGTTGGAGCTAGACCCCGAATTTCACGTTGAGCTGCTTTGAGCAGACAATAGTGTTGGACAATTTTCTGCTAAGTAAACATTAAGCAGGACACCCGTAGCAAATGCTCCATGACTAGGACATGTTATTTTGGCTGGTAAGCTCACCTTTTTCCTGATAAATAAATATATTTTTTTTTTACTTTGGACCCTGCTTGGTGAATTTTACTGTCAGACAAATCAACATGAGATTATAGTTGAGGTTCTTGAAGGAAATGATAACCATGTTACCAATGAGTTCACACCAGTTCACAGATGACTGACGGAAATCCGTCAAAAGCCAACACATCCGGAAGAATAACCACGTGTGGGCATTAGCACATAGTTTATTTTTGTTTTATTTGACCTTTCTGGTTTGGCCCTATATACTGTCTGCTCTGTATTTCTAAAGACTTGACGCTGCGCCAATTCCGCCAAGTGTCCTGAGCAATTAAAAAACCCTCAATTGTTCTGCAAATAAAAGATTAACTTCAGGGTCATTGCTTTAAGGATTGTTTTTAAAAAAGGTTCAATATTGTGCCCTGGGTTTGTTGACTGTTTACTTAGTGCATTTTATCGATATATTTATTTATTTCATTAAACACCCAACAGCCCACGCCAAAATTAAACAAGATGGTGAATAGGAAACGAGAAGAAATGTTTCGTTTTCGATATGGGAGGAAAACGAATCGAAAACGGTCAGAAAAAGTTGGAAAGAACTTTGTCTGTAGTCTTCCTTGACCCTTGATGTCCCCGTAGAATGGACCCATGAGCAAGTTTCATGACTAAATGGGGAATTGGGGGAAAACCCGGGCCTGAGTTGGGATTCGAACCGGAGTCTACGAGGCGAAAGGCAGTGAAAGAAACCACTGAGCCGACCTGATGATTTCGGGTATATCAGGCGTCTAAAAGTGGTCTATTTTACTCACAAGTGTGGGGCCATTTTTTCAAGATGGAGACTGGCCAGTATACACTCATGCAGGGGTGTGTTCATTTTGGATGGACATAAACTCACAAACTCAACGGATAACCCACTAAAAATTGAAAAGAAAAGGGAATTTATTTATTAGCAAATATTTCTGATTTGATTTCAAGAGGCTGAGAGACTTAGCGCTGGACCTGTATTGTGGGGGTGAACCCCGACCCGATTCTACTATATATAAACTTGCATGCTGGAAACCGATCAGTTATACCAGCTTTATGCTGAGGGGACTCTGTCTCCATTATTTCCAAGAAATATGTCGAGTTATATATGTTTTAAAAGCTTCTTATCAATGAAAAAGAACGCCATGTACAAATTGTCTTTGATTTTAAGAAAACATGGAGGTTTGGTATACTATATACGAAAGAGGACCATGGTGGCAATGCCTACGCACTTTTCTTGAAAGCTGTTCTATGCGGTAACAATGTTTGGTTTGGTGCAGAACAACAATTAAAATAGATGCATTTACATAGTTCCTGTTTACAACCCTCCGTTTGTCTTCTCGTTTAATCAATTTATTTAAATAAGAAACATAAAAACAATTTCTGTATACTTTTCCTTATTTTTTTAAAATTTATTTCAAATGGCCTGATGTTCTTATTTTCCGGGTAATATAAAAAGGAGAATCACTCCAGGTATCGTCATCGCTCTCTTTTATACAAAAAATAATATTATAACAACTTTGAAGGGTCTGTATGCGTTTGGTATTACAATGACTCTGAAAACTAGTGGCAATACAAACTTACTTGATAAGAAGTGCAGCAGCTTTGAATACTATAAGGTATTTTGAGAAACTTTTCACTTCGAAGCACTGCGGTTATGAAAAAAGATATCACTTTTTATCCAAAAATATGAATCTGAGAAGCGTTACGACAGTAACGCTTCTGAGATAGTGTATTCCAACTGCAAATTATTCTTCCTGCCTGGACATAACCGCTCCAGATTTTCGGCAATATCTCAAAAACGCTACCACCTTTTGAAATGAAATTTTCACAGGTTAGTTTTATGGTATATAATTATCTACAACTATATGATTGTAACAAACAATGGGTTCCAATTACCAAACGTATATTATACCTTTAAAAAAGTCTTGGCTTCATCGCCTTTGAATTCGACAGATTGTTTTTACTGGTTGATCAACAATGTACTTGACAAAATAAATTCCAATTGAAAGAACTAAAAAGTGAAAATGGAGGAACTGACTTCAACAAATGGTTCAAAGTGGTTAGTTACCTTTCGGTTTAGTTCTGTAATCTTTGTAAAGCTATGATGTTTCAACAGTTACGAAATTAATAGTTTCGATTTAATTCATTCACCACGAACGATTTGCGTGTGTTCTGGTAGACTTTTTGGCGCAGCTGTTTATAGGTTTAGGTTGCGATACCGAAAGAATGTAAACCGAAAGAATGTAATGCAGTAATTCCACAAAACAAGATAGAAAGCTTAAAAAGCTTGTAACCGCCCAACCCCCCCTCAAAAAAATAAAAATAAAAATAAAACAACAACAACAACAACAAAACACCACACACACAAAAAAAAACAAACAAAAAAACCCAAAACCCAAACGAACAAATGTAAACAAACAAAAAACAACAACAACACATATCGTCTGCTCAGGACTATAAGGTCATTAGTGCAATTTGTATGGGTTTCATAAAACCGCTTTTTTTTAGCTACTGGTAAATGGGGTTTATTGATCAAGAGTGGTCTTCAAAGTATTTGTTTGGTAAAACGTTCATTTGTTGATTTTTATTTATTTTTTTCAAATTTATACACATTTTTCATTTAATTACCTTTTGATCCCTACGAAGATGAAATTGCAATTAATGACCTTATAGTACTGACTAGACGATATTCAAGTTTGTGCATCCCTGTAGAGACATCTTTTGTTATTTCCTTTACTTTCTCGCTGTAGTTGATACCTCCCCTAGACTTTGAAACTCCTTGTGGGGCACCCTGGTCTTTACAAAATCCCCTATATAGAGACCTTATCTTTCTCCCTTTCTTGTTTTGTTCTCGGTCTCCATAAAAGGTAGTAAATAATAAAAACAGTGTTTCAATGTGTCAAACTGTCGGGCGGGATGTAACCAAGCCGAAGCAGAGCTCTTCCTATTATGTGATGTCAGTGTTGTAGGTCTCGAGACCTGGGCCCAATTTCATAAAGCATGTAAGCACAAAAACTTGCTAAGCACAGAAAACTCTTGATTAAGAAAAAATAGGTTACCAGCCTAAATACCATACAGTTACCATTGCTGTGACTGGTACTCCACGTATTTCTTGCTTAGCAAAGAATTTGCTGAGCAGAACTTTCTGCTAAACAGCTTTATGAAATTGGGCCCAGGTCAACCCCTCCCCTTCGAATTGGGAGGCCTCAGTCTTGGTCTCGGACTTCCAGGGCCAATTTCATATAGAGCTGCTTAAGCAGAAAATATTGCTGACAATTTTTCTGTTAAGCAAAACTAAGCAGGATACCAGTTACATTTTGTACATGTACAATTGGTAATTTAGCTGGTAACCTTATTCTGGTAAGCATAATTTTGTTGTGCTTAACAACTTGTTATGCTTGGTATGGTATGGTATGGTTTATTTAATTTCCACTCAAGTAAAAACATATGATTAGAAACAACGTAATTGATGAATGAAAAGCTGGGCGGGGGACCATCTAGAAACCCATAGGGTTTGTATTGATGACCCCCTGTATGTGCCAATGGTGGGGTAGGAAAACTTTAGTTTCGATTGAAAGAAAAAATAATCCTTAGGGAAGAAAACCAAAACAAAGGGAACATTTTAAATAGCGGAGAAATTAATAAGCATTTCCAACCCCACCATTGGCAAATAAATACAAAAGTTTTTGAAATAATTGAAATACATAGAAACACAGAAGGACTTTTAACAAGGACAAAAGAACAACTCGTAGAGGCTAAAATGGTTTGTTTAGCTAGAACTGACTAAAAATATTTTAACAAATCCGGAGAAATGGATCGAGGGCCCCTGGAGACAAAATTGGGTGAGGACTCTATTAAAAAAATTTGCTTAAGCAAATTGGGCCCCGGTCTCGACTACAACAAAATAATACGCGTGCCAAGTGAAAGTCCTGAAGGGGCTATAGAGGGTGAAATCTAGTTTGTAAAAAGCTATTTCTAAATCCTACAAAAATGTTTTGAAAAATAGCTTTTCCAATACAGCTTTTTAAATTTTCTATTTACAATTATGAAGTCAAACTCTATAATATGGACAAACGTTAACAAGTGGAATACTAAAAGAAATTTTCCAAAACATGTAAATCCATTTTTATTTGTTTAACTTTAGTATTGCAAACTACCGTCACTTTATGTAGTTTTTTTTAATTATTTATTTACTAATAAAACTACAACCCTGTTCTTTGTGCACGCAATAAATGGACACCACTTTCCAAAAACAAAAACTAAAGAAATGAAACATAAATAACCCAACTTTAATACAATTCTTAAGCACGCGCGGCAATTTACAGGCAACCTCTTCCAGAAAGAAAATTGTTCATAATTTCAATTTTCTTGGGCATAATAAGACCTTGTTTATAAAAATGTTCTTTGCGCCACAAAAGATTCTTGATCGTCAACATTATCTAATAAATTTATATATACATACCATCGACAGAAGACACATTCTTGACCATATCAGGTGAATTGTTTCATGATACACTCTTAAACCTCCCGGGTCAGAATTGACTCGGATTCCAAGTCTAAGGGGACCTGAACCATTTCTGAGTCAGGCTCAACCGGAAACTGGTTTAAAATTGGGTTTTTAAATCGGATTCTGCATCAGTTTGACCATTTCAGGGTCACTTGGGACACAGATTCCGGGTCATACTGACCCAGATATGGGTCAGGCCCCACGGGCCCGGATCAACTCCGTTCCTGGAGTTTTTAGAGTAAATAGCTCTAGAATAATTAAAACATTCCATAAGAGAAGAACATTAAGAGAATCAGCATTTCTTGTGTTGAACTAGCCCATGCCTATCACAATACTTCATATCAAGATACTTGTCTGGTGCTTGACCATGAACATATTTTAAACATACACTCTAACAATTTCCGGGTCAGATTTGACCCGGATCCAGGTCCCATGGGGCCTGACCCATCTCGGGGTCAATATGAATCGTAATCTGTGTCGAAATGACCCAGAAATGGGTGAAATTGACTCAGAATACGAGTTAAAATTCCACTTTGTTTAACCATTTACCGGGTCAGCCTGACCCGTAAATGGGTCAGCCCCCCCCCCCCATCATGAATCCGGGTCAATTCTGACCCTCGAGTATTTAGAGTGTAAGATGAGCCAAATGAAAGTTCCTCCTCTGTTCAAAGGTTTGCCATCAGGACAGCATCTTTATGTATGATATCATCGCCGTCGGAATTAACATAATCAAAGTCATTTACAACAATCCTGTATGGTCACTGCTGAACTATTGCCACACACTGAACTAGCATAGTAAAAAGGTGGAATGGTAGTTTTCTATATTTCCTTCTTTGTGTGCACAATTTTAGCTTTCTCATTGGTTAATCCGGATAATTTTGTCGTACAGGCAAGTCACTCTGTGTTCACATGTGACAAAGAGGGCGTGCACAGCAGACTTAGATGACACAATACAGATGAAAACAATTGAGCTGAGCACTGTTCATGTTCTGTTTCGAGATGGCTTCTATATATGCTATACCGAGTCGATTTGACTCATCAAAGGCCTGCACTGCTCTTGGAATGGTCAAACCATCGTGACGATCTGTTTGGACCTCCGGTGGTGTTGGAAGTTTGGAAATGCATTTATTTCAGTTGATTTGCGAACATTAGTGTATCTATTTTGACATCACTTTCCGGAGACAGCGAGATGGCCCCGGAATCATGTGGTACCGACACCGCAGCATGTGGCGGAACACCTCCTTGAAGTGCGGGTGCTTCACCCCGTAGATGACGGGGTTGACGGCGCTGTTGAACAGTACGATCATCCCGGTCCACGGGACCACAGGGTCGCTGTTGCGGATCATCAGAGCAATGGCAAAGGGTAGAAGACAAAAGATGAAGGCGCACATGACGTAGAAGAGATTCTTGGTGATCTGTATCTGCCTCTTGGTGTGACTCATTGGCGGTTTTCTTTGCAGCTGTAACGTGCTCATGTTGGACGAGGAGGTATCAGGCATCTCTATTGCCTTTTCCGCCATTTTCTTCAAGTGGCTCGCGATGTGGCGATAGATCTTGAAGTAACACACGAAGAGAATGACGAGAGGCACTGGGAAGATGAGGGTAGAACCTAACAGACTGAAGAGCCTACTGGTGGTTATGGAGCTGTCCTGCGAGCAGGTCTTAAACTTCTCGGAGTAGCCCCACCTGCCGATTCCAAACAGGGGAATGCAACACACCAATGCTGGGTACAGCCATGTGAAGACCAACATGGCTGCCATCTTTGGCTTGGTGTAAATCGATCGATACGTTTCCATGGATTTGGTGATGAGAATATACCGGTTGATTGCGATTACAGCCAAGTTCATAATGCTGCACGATAGACCCGTGTAGTAGAATGCACCCGCAAGGGAACATATGACATCCGGCAAGGGCCAGCCGCTTATGCTCAGCAGAGCCACCGCCATAAACGATGCGGAGGTGCAAGTCACCAGGTCGGCCATTGCCAAGTTGACAACGAAGGCGTTGGTGCGGGTCTGGAGCTTCTTGGATAAGATAACGGCCAGAATCACCAAGACGTTCCCTACGAAGCCAGCCGCAGCCACGAGACAGTAGACACTGCCGATGATGATTCTCTGGGTTTCATCTTCGAACTTGAAGCCTGCTGTTGTTGTGGCCAAGGTGGCATCCACATAGTCCACATTTTCAGATGAGGCGTCCGTCGTCATACCGGGTGCCATTGTGTCTCTTTTCAATGTTTCTGAACAACGACGATGAACGAATCACCACTTTGCTCTATGCACGGACCTGTTAAAGACAATAATCATTCATTAACAATTCCTCTCAGCCATTACAATAATTCTTAAAGTGTCACTAGAGCGATTTTTTTTAGGTTCCCTTTTCCAATAAAACTGTAGAATGATACTTCATTATGTCACATAAAAAAAAATTAAAAAATTGGTCATTTTGGTCATGCCTAAACAACGATTTTTACAGCCCCATTTTTTGCACTCGCCACTCCGAATCGCGAAAAGAGCCTCTGTGCCTCCCCATTCCGCGCCCAACTGCGTGACGTCACCGGGTGGATTGGTCTTTTGTGTTGACACGCACTAACAGCGTCCACACTGCGTGAACGAAGCAATTATTTTCCCTGCGCTCAAGTTTGTTTCGCGAATTCTCGCCCAAATTTCACCATTGCTGAAGGAAGATAACAGTGTAACCGAGGAAGTCGTTCATGGTGACAGTAGCGATAGTGGCAGTAATTCTGTTAGTGATTCCAGTAGTTTCAGTTCGCCAGATGACGAAGTCGAAGACCAGGATGAGGAAATCCGTGGTGCAGAACCCTACCGGTTCGAGCCACTCGCTCCGGTAGGCCAAGGTGGAGATGACGACGAAGTCGACCCTGAACAGGGCACAATCGGCTTTTAAACACCGACATGGTGAGTTGTTTATCAAGATAAAAGGGGATCATAATACACCTGTACATGCCTGGTCTATATTTATACGTGAAATATTTCTCATTGCCCGGTACGGTGAATATGAAGTTCGCCGACTGACTACGACTATTTTGTACAATAATACTATAGTGTACATCATGGAGGAAGGAATGGTGGACCTAGAGTGATGTCTAATAATATGTCAGGCTTCATTCAAAAATCAAACATGGTTCTAATGTCATAAATCCAGGTTGGTATTTCAATCCCAGATTGTGCGGAAAAAAACTTGTTTATCCTGAATTACCTTTAATCTCACCCAGCATTCTTATCCAGTTCGATATTTAAATTTAGTGCACGCTACCCCATGGTAAGTTCAGCAATAACAGTAATTTCGGATAAATGTTGTGACACACTCATACACCCCAACAAAATTATAAAAGGGAACCCCCCCCCCCAAAGAAAAAATAAATAAAAATAATAATAAATCAAATAATAATAACATTAAAATAAATAAATAAAAAGAAACACAAAAAAGACACTAGACTATACACTAGACTGAAAGACAACGTTAAATTAATTGTTTCCGCCCCACCCCCCCCCCCCAATTATTTTCAGGTGTAGTTGTGGACATTGCGTCATGCAACCTGTCATATCAAACTGCATTTGATGAAAGAGGTTGATGCAGTTAGCACAAAAATGACAGATTTGGGGATTGACCTGAATCTTCCAGACCAATGTTTTAGCCAGCATGAATGGTTTGAAGCGTGCTGCTCTAGCAGTTCTCCAGACAGCACATTTGCAGTACCAAGCTCAATATGGGAGAAGGGGTGTACAGGGAACGGTTGACCAGTAAGTAGTGTTTCAAGACAAAAGTGAATATATATTTAAAACTTTGAACTGTTTAATATTACCCATATTGTACATTGAAATAAAGTTCAACAAAAGACATTGTTTTTTTGTCATTCCACCTGCACATAGTTAAAGTACACTCATGTACACTGCACATTAAATAGAACATAGAATCAGATCAGAAAAAAACCATTACACAACTGAACTCGACAGAAACTTACAACTTTCCTTCCATATTAGAATTATATTGTTTGTATATGGTCAACAAGATTACATGTAACAGTACAAGGCAGATCTGTTATAATAAAAGGCTGTACTTTATACTGTATGAACTAGTAAATTCACAAGTTTCCTCACTTAGTACTTATTTGTTCCATTTATTAATTTCTCATTTATCTCCAGGAAATATCAACATGTGGCTTATCGTCAAGTCGTAAGATGGTGTTGGGGATATTTGGGAAGATTCAACGGGGTTCAACTCCCATCCTGTGTAATGAATACTATCCGATGGACATACCCAAACCCAGATGGTACATACAAAGGCTTCAGCTATCCCGAACTGGATTAACATTCTTTTTTGTGTCTGCACTTTTCATGTACATATATTTTTGATGTTTAATTTCACTTGAGACATGGACATGCTGATTTGAAGAAAAAAATAAAGGAACTGCCAAGCTAACATAAAATTGCAAGAAGGCAGTGTTTTCACATTTTTATGGCACTATAAAGGAAGAGATGTCGCATGCCTTTATTGACAATCAAACTTGTAAGAGTGAAATTCCACAGTACACATGCTGCCTATTAAGGAAATAACAATACATGTACATTGACAATAAACATGATGAAGAATTTGTGATAAATTTATTTATCATAATAGTTGTGTGTAAGTAAACACAGGAAATTGTTGGGCTGTTTTTATTGCTTTGTTAAGAATTATTCCCTGTGTAACATTTTCTAAACTTTCATTATTCATCATGAAACAGACTGTGGTGCATTGTGACCATCATATCGTTAGTCGTTACACCCCTACTTGGTATGGACTTTAATCAAACAGCATGTTATTTACAGAGGTAGCAATTAACTTGAATTTTGTGGTAGCCCACAGGACTAGTCATGTCCACATTTTGTAATTACATGTGTCCTGCACAAAAAAATGTTTTATTTTCAAGATTTACATATTTAAATTATTGAAATACACCACAGAATTTGTTAGTTTTGAATTTCAAAAGAAAAATTGACTATAGCAGGACTTCAAAAACAACAATCAGTAGACCGAGAAACAAAAGTTGTTAAGCATTATCATGTCCTTCCTGAGATACTGAATTTTTTGCATTATTATAATGCATTTTATTCACTAGCCCATTGGGCTACCAAATGCCCATCAGCTGCTGGCTATTCTCGTAAAACCATTAGCCTATGGCTAGAAGTATATTGTCACTTTTGACCCATGTTGTTTTGTTTTTTTTAATAAAAATGTCCACTTGAAAGTAATTTACACCTCTCATTCATGTACATCTCTGGTACTACCTTTTTGTATCTTGGCATAGTGTTGACACTTTCATGACATTTTTTGCAACTTTTTTAATCTAAAAATGACAATTTACATCTGTACATGATGTACATTTATACACTACTTCCCTAATAATGTCACACTCTTATACTGTACACTGAACTTTAATATACTTTTGATCTTTTAGCAAATCTTGCTAATAGCAAACAGTACTATAGAACTTTTGGATAATGCAGTAAATTTTATAGCTTAAAAACTGTTGTAATTTTGGTTTAATTAGTATGTGATTTTGTATTTGCACACCTTTTTTCAACTTTCTGTTACAATATCAACTTCTGATAAATTGAAAGATTAAAATAAACATTTATTCTGGGTCACAGAATATATTTGCTTCTTAATTTACGTTCCTTTGGCTTGTTATTTTTAGCCTTCTGTAAAACACTGAACTTTCTAGATACCGTATTAGTTGAGACACATTTTTCTTTATCCTAAATTCGGATTCAGACTACAATAACAATCATTTCATGTTTTTCAGTAGTTAAAAAGGGAATCGAGTATGCTCAGTTCAAGATTCTATGCAGCCATTTTTTTAAAGGCATGCAACCAGCCAGCCAACCACAAATTTTCAGTGAACAGGAAGTTTGAGATATATACAGTGTTTATTTGGGTTGCCAGGAGAATCTACAATGTTCATGACGGTGAAAATAAAGTTTGTGAAGTTTAATGCTGGTTTTCCCTCCATTTGAAATGAATTTACCCTACTCACACTTATGTGTGTATGACAAAGGAAATTGTTTTACTGCATGTGTATCATCAGTTTTATTTTCTCTTCAAATGTCAGTCTTCTTTTTCTTCTTGTGTGTCTTTCGACTCAACACCGTTCCTGTTGAACTCTGACCATGAACCTCCATTGTGCTAGACTCCCCTCTGTGTCTTTTCATGTTTCTTGTGTCCCTTTCGGCTAGTCGACGTTTCTGTTGATCTCTGACCGTGACCCTCCATTGTGCTTGACTCCCCAATCAGTGTCTTCCCATGTTTCTTGTGTCCCTTTCAGCTAGTCGACGTTTCTGTTGAACTCTGACCGTGACCCTCCATTGTGCTTGACTCCCCAATCAGTGTCTTCCCATGTTTCTTGTGTCCCTTTCGGCTAGTCGACGTTTCATGTACCTCATCCGACAAATGAGCTGGCGTACTCGGTGTAGCAGACGCCGAGGGTCCAGTCGTTTCAGCTGTTCCTTCAGCATCTAGCAAAAGCAGAATAATGCAATCCATTGAGAACAAATTTAAAATTCACCCTTAAACTTCATAACTTGATTTAAATTTATGTTTTTCTTTTTTTTCTTTGGGGGATTACTTTAGAAAGACACTCAACTAATATTTCACTCATTATGACCAATAAATAATGTTATCTTTCATGAGCAATGTATCTCATTTGTCATAATGAATGAAAAAGTGGTGAGTGGATTGAACACCCCTTCCTTTATTTTATTGTTTGTGTGTTATTTCTGTTTTATTTGTTATGGACACATGCAGATGTCATTGATTTGAAATATTCATCATGTGGTTGTGCTTTTCCTTATCATCCCTGGCCCCATATTAATTGTCAAGTTCATAAATACTGCAGCTGCAGCTACAGCTCATTCAGAGACTATTGAGAGCTACAGGTAACAATGACAGGATTATATCAACAATGACGGGATGGAAGAAGCTAGCCACTCTGCTTTACAGAGGGATTAGCATAGTAATTGTTTATTGACAATGTGAACACCATGTTTTGCCCGGTATCCGGACACCGCTTTTCCGATCATCATGATCGATCGTTTGATCAACAATACAGCATAATGCATGACTACCATAAAATACATTTCATAAAAAGGGCCATACAATAATAACTTGTCAAAGCCGCATTTTTTTTCAAAAACGGGAAAGAACTTCGGCGGCTCGGCCGACCCGATCATCTGCGCGGGGAGTCCCCACTCTCCCCAGTGAATTTCAGTTTTACCTCCCCGGTTTCGCCAAACACTCCCCGACTTACCTGTGTTTGCTCCTTTTTTCCCCTCCGTTTGGCTCTTTCACTTTCCGGCTTTTCATCTTGCTTCCCTGCAGACCACGTTGTGGCAGTATTAGGGGCCTTCAGTGTGGGAACTGCACACTTTTTCAGGGCAGTTTTACGGGCGAATCCAAACTCGTGCTTGGCTTCGCCAATGACTGTTTCCATGCAGTCATCAGTGAAGTTCGATTGCGTTGATTTACAAAACGCACCCTCTCCTTCCTAAATTAGCTGAATCTTCCAGAAATTTTAGGAAGCTAAGTACCGGATTTTTATTGGTGTTCCTTGTGCAGCCTCCAACAACACGTTTTTGGCATTTTTAGAGACCTTCAACCATCAGGACGTGAGCTTCACGGCAGGCCTCCTGCATCCGTCCATGCTCGCACACTACATGTACACTGCTGTAGTCGTGATTGCGCAAGAACAGAAGCAACCTAATCCACCTTGCGACGTCATGAATTTTCGAACCAATCAAACGCCCTCAACGGCCAAATGCTCGAAAGTTTCGCCAATCCCCAATAATGACCAACTTTTTTGATGTGATGTTACACAAAACCTACGAATCCAAATAACTCAAGTAACTCATAAAACAGTAGTCTGATATAATATCTGCAAGGTGTATAATTGTTTCTGCTTTCCAAATTCTCACTGTAGTGACACTTTAATCGTATCCGGTTGATGTTCACCTTATTGCGAACTTTACAGTTTGAACTTTATACGGTAGCAGCATGACAAGAGAAACTGTGACACACTTCTTATAAAAAAAAAAAAAAAACCACTTGGACAGTCTACTTTCGGTTAAACGAGGCAGACTGCCAATGCAATTGTGTATATGAACGTCCTGTGTTTGATTTCCGCTTGTCGTTAAAATATAATAGGACCATACTTTGGTAATATCCCCGGAAAGAAATTGTGTAATTTTTATTCGAAATAGCAATACAAGTTCTCAAAGAAAAAAAATCTACACAGCAAAGTAGATATTCACATGGTGTTTTTAACACCGCAAACCGAATATACATTGATACCTCACCATGCAATGCCTTAAAACCCATCATACGAAGTGCTGTAAAGATGGTAATGGTATAGCAAGTACCCTACAACATTATATCATCTGAAGTGCCTCGTTGATTATAAATCAATAACAGATTTTTTGAAAATATCCTGGTGCCCGTTTTAATGCTTCCCATCTATCTATACTGCCAGAGGTGCGGTTAATACCTGCTGCCACCTCGTCGCTAAACGTGCATGGATTCGACTTTCTTGATGAAAATATCGTATAAATTGTTTTTGTTTTGTTAAAACAAGTACACACTGTATTCAACTGAAACTTTCACAGGTGAATTTCATTGCATCTTTCTCGATAATGTTTGCCTATAAATTAGCATTGCGTTGACAAAAACCAAACAAAGACCCCACATTTAAAATGTGTTTATGGAAGAGTTGCAACAACTGGTTATATTTGTGTCCAATTTATGTTATGCGGAGGAGATCTATACCATTATTTTTGGAAGAGCAAAGTATACTTCAAATTTTCCGAGGGAAAAAAGCACTGTTCAAACAACCTGGGAAAATGTTTTGCAGAAAAAGTTTGTATGAAAAAAAAGCTTCAATCTCATAAATTTTTTTTTTCTTCAAATGCCATCCACTATCGTGCATCAATGTCTTCAAACACATATTAGCTTTATCCTAAGGTAGGATTCGAACCAACCCCCACCATAATAATAAGTAGTTTTTATATAGAGCTTTACGGGCGTCTCAAAGCACCTATCGTCATTTTTCATTTGTGTAACAAAGGGTTTACAAGGTGCTGAGGCGCATTCAGCAGCCACTGCCAGAAGGTGCCAACCCTTTTCTTATAGCGATAAGTGTAACTTTATTCTTTAACGTGCATTACACAACAGACGGGACCAATGGCTTTACGTACCAACCGAAGGACGAAGCAATAATGGTTAAGTGTCTTGCTTAGAACACAAGTGTCAAGACCGGGACTCGAACCAACAATATGCTGATCAGAGACACCAGAGCTTGAGTCCAGTACGCTTGACCGCTCGGCCACGACACGACAAGCCATACTAGAACATACCCCCCCCCCCCCCCCTAATGTCTAACCACTCGACCACTGGGCAAGTCAGTTCGTATCCTGTGTTTAGCAGCATGGTACAGCAACAATAAAATAGATGCAATAATTGCATTTGGCATGAAGAATATTGGTTTTCTTTTCACCTTCTATCACCAGCGCGCGCGTGATGAGCATTGTTTAAATAGTTGCATACGACATGCGGGACTGAGACCAGAAGAGGTGCACACAGTGTAGGGACTTGAAACACTATGTGGACTTACACACACGTCCACACAGGTTTTTTTAAAATACAATGTTAAAGATTAATTATGTTCTGTCTTAAGTGTACAAAAAAAAGGAATGTTCACAGAGTGTATGCAACAGAGTGTGTGTACTCCGTGTGTTTTGTCAAGTCCCAGTGCGGGAAAAAATCAAACCACAGGTAAACTATACTCGGGTGAGAATTCGCATGTTTGATTCGAATTCCTCGTGAACTTACCTGCTGCAGCTTCTGGTCCCCTCAAGGCGAATCAAGCCTCAGTCGACTGTATCCTTGGAAGTATAATGCAGTTAACGATTCCACAAAGTTGTGACTGATGTTTGTTTAGCCCCAGCAATATATATCACCTCCGAGCACCCAGAAAGCGAAAGACTTCAATACACACACTTCCTTCCTCGTGCGAATTACAAATTAAAATGTACCCTGATTGTAACAGTTGCATTGTACTTTAAAACGGAAACGACTCAAGTTACGCGGATTCAGTAGCTGTTTTTATTAATACCTGAACTGGTGAATATTGCATTCAGATTTCCCCATAGGGTATAATTTCAGGGTATGATCTCATAACGCGCTTAAAGGTATTGTACACTTTTGGTAACAGCTCAAAATAAGTGTCCACATTTTGTGTGATTCAACATATGCATGAACAAACAAACCTGTGAAAGTTTGAGCTCAATTGGTCATCGAGGTCACGATAAAATAGTAAAAAGAGACCTTATGTGTTTTCTGTTTTTTCAAACATGGAGTTTTTATCGCGCGTGATAAAAACTATTGTTTTACTCATTTCTCAGAAACGATAGCATTTTAGGCAGACATATTTTAAGGAACCCTTTCTACCATTACTTACTTTAAGTTATGTGTGAATCTGTGAACATTTGTGTTTTTCGATCTTACCAATAGTGTAGAGGCCTTTAAAGGGTGTTCCCAACAATGGTAAGAGTGAAACATAAATGTTCACACAACTTGCACGTATACAGATGGCCATGGTGGAAAACTTCCCTTGAAATATTTATATAAGGTGTGCCCCCCCCCCCCACCATTTTCTCGTGACTCCGATAACCAATTTCGCTTACACTTCCACAGGGTTGTTATTTCATGTTGGGTCACACATGTACATACAACAATTACCAATGTTGCCAGCGGGCTTTAACCCCTCCGGTGCTGGAACAGCTCATACTGTACGGGTAATTAGTCATGCTAACATAACGTAACCAATGAGGTCAAACAATCAACCCCAATTTCACTGAATTGTTTATATAAAGCATAGCTCTATGTTTAAAGGCAGGGTACACCTTTGGTAATTGTCAAAGACAAGTATCCTCACTTGGTGTATCCCAACATACATAAAATAACAAACATGTGGAAATGTGGGCTCAATTGGCCATCGAAGTTGCAAGAAAATAATACAAGAAAAAAAAAAACCCACCCTTGTTGCAGAGAATTGTGTGCTTTCAGATGCCTGAGAAAACTTTCATGTCTGAAATTGTTGTGGTGAAAATTACCTCTTTCTCTAGAACTACACTAATTCAAAGAGAGACGTTTCTCAGAATGTTTTATATTTAACAACAGCTCTCCATTGCTCTTTACCGGTAAGCTTTTATGGTCATTAACTTGTAGAGTAATTACCAAAAGTATACCCTGCCTTTAACCATGTTCTTCAATGAGAAAGAGATATTTGGTTTGTATAATGAATTATTCAGCTAATAAATCATCACGTGACTTGTCTTGACCAGTAATTTGGTAAGACCGTTTTTTAAATGCGTTTTTGTGACATGTTTTTTTTTCTTCTTCTTTTCTGGCAGACCTTCCCGGTGAACGTAAGGGTCTATTTTATCGCCCAAACAGCCCGATCAATCCTGGTATGGCCCTTTAATACCACGTGGAAAAAGAGCAGTGGTTAGAAGGTAAAATGACGTAGAGAAAACGTATAGGCGCCTTTAACAAGAAATCAACTTGTTTCGTGGAACAAACTAAACATATGGTTTTCCATACAGAAAGTTTTTGGAAAACAACGCCAAATTTCATATAGATGCTTAGCAGAAAATGTCTGTTGAGCAGATTTCGGAGGAGAACCAGTCGTGGGAAATGTCATAATATGTTATAATTTTAGCTGGTAACCCATTTCAGCTGAGCAAGATATATATATACGCTAAGGACTTCTTTGTTGTTAACAGCTTTTGAAATGGGGCTCATCGGGCCCAATTTCATAGAGCTGCGTAAGAAGAAATAGTGCTTAAAGATTTTCTGCTAATCAAAAATAAGCAGGGTACCAATCACAGATTGTACATGTGACATGCTATTTTGGCTGGTAACGTTATTCTGGTGAGCATAAGTTTTTTGTGCTTAGCTACTTGTTGTGCTTAAAGGCATCGTACACGTTTGAAAATTGTCAAAGACCAGTGTTCTCAATTGGTGTATCCCAACATATGCATAAAATAACAAGCCTGTGAAAATTTGGGCTCAATTGGTCATCGAAGTTGCAAGAAAATGATGAAAGAAAAAACACCCTTGTTGTACAAATTTGTGTGCTTTCAGATAGAATAATAAAAACTTCTTGCAAGAAGTTTTTATTATTTTAGTGAGAAATTACCTCTTTCTCAAAAACTACGTTACTTCAGAGGGAGTCGTTTCTCACAATGTTTTATATTATCAACAGCTCTCTATTGCTCGTTACCAAGTCAGTTTTTATGCTAATATATATTTTGAGTAATTACCAAACGTGTACGATGCCTTTAAGCAGCTCTATTTCATGTATTCTAGTTATGACCAATAGATTTATGCGCTTTATAGGGCTCCGTAAGCGCAAAATTCTGCGGTAAGCAGTGCCGTGAAATTGGGCCCTGGGCGTTTATTTAATTTGCTCTATTTAAATAAAAGTCATTGAAAAATTATGCAAATAAATCGTTGCGCAATATGAAACCCAATAAGGCTATTTTCACCAGCACGTCAATCTTCCGCAAACCAGACAAAATTGACGATTAGCAGAAACCAGTTGCCAGTAAATTGACTAGGAGCAGGTATCAGCAGTGGTAACCAGCGAGAGGTGTGGGGGGGGGGTGGGCACAGTGTCCCCTTGGCGCCCCAGTGAGATCGAAAAAAACTATGAATATCGATTAGTCATGTCTGCACTCTTAAAACGTCCGGGTCAGAATTGAACCGGATCCAGCGTGGGGCCTGACCCATTTCTGGGTCAGCATGACCCGGAGTCTGTGTCAAAAATTACCCACAACTGGGTCAAACTGACGCAGAATCCGAGTTAAAATTAACCATCCTTCTATACGGATCGACAAGGGTCAGGACGCAAGAAAATAAAAAAAGATAGACAGTGACTCAAATTGTAGGTTTCCTCAACAAACAAAACCTGGAAAACTTTGTTAATATCAGAAATGAATGGTAGGATAACACAAAGACCAAGGAAGTACGATCCAAAAAGTAAACTTTAAAATTGGTTAAAATTCAATACAGCTAAACCCAATTACAAGACTACCGATGAGTTTGAAGAATCCTACAAATATATTAAACACAGTAAAAACTAAACCTCAACCAAAAATATGTAATTACAATTAGCAATATTGACAACTCATCTTCAGATAAAGCTTAGTGTAGAGTCCGTTGGTCAAAAGCCAGTTAAAACTCCTGAGGACCAGTCAAAATATACTCCAAGTGGTCTGGCTGGCTAGTTCAGTGTTGAAAAGCATCCCTATTTAATATAAAGTGTAGACTAGTGCAAATGCTTACGGACCAGTGAAATAAAAAGAGTACTGGTCCTGTTGGCTAGTCACTGAAAAAGTTAAGGGCAAACCCTGTTAGTGCCTTGTGAAATTGAACCCCGATTGGCCTATATGACAAGTTTTTCGATTCTGAAAACTGCTTGCGGAAAGGGAAGTTAAGACCATTCTTAGGTAGTGCAGAAGTTGCGTGACCACTTCCCAACTTCTTCGAGCCCAGACCAAATTTTGAATAGACATATTGTTGTATTTACACTTTGCTTGATTTTTGCATGGAAAATGCTCCCTTTTTTTGGTGCATAACCAACTGACAAAGACTGTCTGTAAAATGCATTGTTCGGTACATCTACTAATATGATTAATTGTTTGAACAATGTAACCT
The DNA here is from genome assembly GCA_021014325.1 of Plazaster borealis. Taxonomy (NCBI): domain Eukaryota; kingdom Metazoa; phylum Echinodermata; class Asteroidea; order Forcipulatida; family Labidiasteridae; genus Plazaster; species Plazaster borealis. The sequence goes on along the minus strand of CM037459.1, from coordinate 12,270,182 downwards.
GTGACATCAAATGTTTACACAAGCGCCACAGAGCCTGGACTTCCTGCAGGCACGATTTGTAATCAGCCCCATGGAAGAAAACATTAAATACTGTACCATGGAGATTGAAATTGTCTGATATTGATCAACTTTTGATATGAAAAAAGGAAGCACATCATACAACTTGTTAAAGGGTGGCTCTAGGATGCTCTGGAAATATTGAGCTTTTACACTTTTCCAATAGATGGAGTCCCCAAGAAATCTAAAAAAAAATATTATGAGTCCCTTACCTCACGCTAAAACAGGGTAAAAATTTCTTTTCTTCGAAACACTCCCAGCCCCAAATCTGAAAACGCGAGGTCAAACAAACCCCGCGACGAAGGACTCATGACGTCATCGGCGTCTATTTAGTTTGGACCTGCCTGTATGAATGCACTGAGCTAACGCGAACACATACGTCAAACTTCCCCAGTTGCAATAAATACGGCCGTAAATGTGACTCTTTAAAGGATGATCCAACAGGCAAATAATCGGCAAGCCAATTTACAACGGATTTTGGGGGTTTTTGTTCTTTGAGAGGCGAGGCGATTCCGCAGCTCGGCTTAATTTTTAGTACATCGCTCTACGCGTCAAGCATTCAACCCTAACATAATACACAGCACGGCAAGAGTTCACTCGACAAGTACCGCGAAACGAGGCCCCTACAAGGCACAACGCACAATCTTTGCGAAACACAAGCAGTCGCGTGTTTATAGACTTAACGTTTCTGCGCATGCTCGGGAAAACGGTTATTCCCATGACATTGCGATAATCATCGCTGGTGCACACGTTCAAACCGTTTACAGCACTGATCCACACGCTCATGGTCTGCGGAGCTTAGTTCCTTTGGAATTGTAGTTTGTTCATAGCGAAAAACTACCCAACGTGTAGGCTTCATTTTACAATGACACAATTTTGGATACTCTGGATGGACAGAAAGAGTATTTTACTGTATGATGTAGTTTGGTTTCTTCTTGCTTTTGTTTTGTTTCCCAAGGAAAGATACATTTATGTTTGTGTTTATATTGCTAACCGTGAGTTTTTAGCGGCCAATGACGCCAAGGGGTCAACGCATATCATTGTCATATAAACAGTTTTTGACTTTCGGCTGAAAATTCTTTATTACTAAATGCAAATTTTAAGTGTAAAATGGTTATTAACTGGTATCTACGATGTCTATTCGGCCAATAGGTAATAATTAAAATATTGAGAGTAGGCTATCCTAGAGCCGCTCTGTTAGCTATAATTTTTTTTAAATCTTGAATTGTGGAAATTATTACACACAAGTTCCCATATGACCAGTGAGTGTATAAAGTATAAACCGCTATACGGTTCTTGAGTAAACAAGGAAAACAGCTTATCACATGATTGTAAAAATCAGTTAAAAACATTAATTTATTTGTTTGTTAAAAATTTTTGTTGATCGTTTTACTCGAACCAAGTAATTACACACACCGGAAGAATGCTAAATAATAGGTATAGAAACCATGCATTTAAATACAAAAAAAATCGAAATTATAACAACACTTGCGCAATTCAAAACGAAAATGGATTGCTCAATACTTGCTCATTGCGAAAATCGTAGAATTTATGCAAACCGTGTTTAAAGGGTCTGTATACGTTTGGTAATTACTCAATAATGGCAATAAAAACTTACTTGGTAAGAGGTACAGCAGCTTCTGATATAAAGCATTAATTTGAGAAACATTTCACCTGGAAGTAATGTGGTTGTGGAAAAAGATTTCGGTTTTTTATCCCCCACAAAATTTGAATCTGAGAAGCGTTTCTGTCAGAAACGTTTCTCAGATTGTGTATTTCAATTGCAGATTATTCTTTCTGCATGGACAAAACTATACTATAAGGTATTTTGAGAAACTTTTCACTTCGAAGCACTGCGGTTATGAAAAAAGATATCACTTTTTATCAAAAAATATGAATCTGAGAAGCGTTACGGCAGTAACGCTTCTCATATAGTGTATTCCAATTGCAAATTATTCTTCCTGCCTGGACATAACCGCTCCAGATTTTCGGCAATATCTCAAAAACGCTACCACCTTTTGAAATGAAATTTGCACAGGTTAGTTTTATGGTATATATCTACAACTATATAGGATTAAAACAAACAAACAGTGGGTTCCAATTACCAAACGTATACAACCCCTTTAATAAAACAAAAAATACTTTATTCGGAACATCTATACATTATTGAGGCGTAAGAACAGTTGAAACTGAAACAAAATATAAATTAACGTAACCAGTGAAAACAACTTGTAAAATGAAAGTGAAAAAGACTTGTTAAATGAAAGTGAAAATCACTTGTAATTATGCACCCTAATGAAAGTCAACGACTTCTTGAATACGCCAATATAACACAGTTCGTCGTGTCAAAAGTGAAAGGCAGACAGTATAAACATGTCTCTAGTGGTAAGCATATTACACAAGAATATAATCACAAGGTGAAATGGGCTGTTCCATTTCACGTGGCGAAACCGAGTGAAATGGAACAGTCCAGATTTCAACGAGTCCTTTTTTTGTATGAATAAAATGTACCCTATATTTGTTTGATATGCTTCACACATAGATTCTTGTCATTTTGATAATTCTCATATAATTCATAATTTATTTATACAATACATAATACAAAGCTTTGAACAATTTATTTAATTCATTTCAACAATAAGGCATTAAATGGCTGATGAGCTGTTTAAGGCCGTTGGCTAAAGTGCGTTCCGCGGTCATAGCCATATGCGTGTTAGCGCGAAAGCTTACACGCGCGCTAACAGCGCGCAACGCAATCAATACATACAGTATTCAATGTAAAATATTTTAGTACGTGCAAAGGTTAGCTAGAAACCAATAAAACTGTTTCGGTCACGGACAAGTGATTAACCAATGGCCAAGTCAACCGAAACAGTTACTGGTTACGACCGCAAAAACGCACTCCTGCAAAGCGTCCCAATCATTCTATTTATCAATATAGGGCTCCCATATTAAATTGTGCAGTGTCGGAACAGTATACATGGCAACAAGTTAATCAAGTATGACATGTGACGCGTGTTCCACTAATCAAAATAATGACAAGGATCTATGTGTGCTTTATATAAAGAACAATATTGGATTCTTATAAAGGTGGTAGTAAAAAGTAGTTTAAATTAATTTTAATTTACTCGTGCGCGACTGATTAAAACACTGGATTGAAATGTAGAGTGCAAAATGTTCACAGATTCACACACAACTTACATGATTTAAAGTAAGTAATGGTCGAAAGGGTTCCTTAAAATATTTCTGCCTAAAATGCTATCGTTTCTGAAAAATGAGTAAAACAATAGTTTTTATCACGCGCGATATTTTGAAAAAACAGAAAACACATATAAGGCCTCTTTTCACTATTTTCTCGTAACCTCAAACTTTCACAGGTTTGTTTGTTCATGCATATGTTGAATCACATAAAATGTGGACACTGATTTTGAGCTGTTAGCAAAAGTGTACAATACCTTTACGTAAAAGCGGTACTGGGCATTAGACCCAGTGAAAATTGAGTAAAGAAATGTCGTGCGCTCTTTCCCTAAAATTTAAAACAACACTCAAGTTGTGTACTGTTAAAATGGCTATACTTGTTTTAAAGTCTTTGGTATTTACGGTGGTAGGTTTTCTAGATATCTATCTTGATCTCATCTTTCGGAGGCAGCTAGACGGTTCCGGAATCATGTGGTACCGACACCGGAGCATGTGACGGAACACCTCCTTGAAGTGCGGGTGTTTCACCCCGTAGATGACGGGGTTGACGGCACTGTTGAAGATGATAATCGCCCCAGTCCACGGGATGACCGGATCGCTGGGCGGTATCATCAGAGCGATGGCGAAGGGAGCCAGGCACGCAATAAAGGCGCACACCACAACGAAGAGATTCTTGGTGATCTGTACCTGTCTCTTGCTGAAGCTTTCCGCTGGTTTCTTGTGTAGTTGAGTGCTGCTGGCGCAGGAAGAGCTGGAAGTGTCTGCCATCTCAACACCCTTCCCCATCATCTTCTTCATGTGGCCGGTGATGTGGCGGTAGATCTTGAAGTAACAGACGAACAGGATGATGAGTGGGATGGGGTAGAGGAGAGCAGATCCCAGCAGACTGAATAGATCACTCGATTCAACCGAAGTGTCTTGAGTACAAGTCTTGTACTTGTCCGAGTAACCCCATTTACCGATCCCAATGAGTGGAAGGCAACAGACTAATGCTGGATAAAGCCACGTGAACACCAACATGGCTGCTATCTTCTTTGGTGTGTAGATGGACTGGTAAGTCTCCCTGGATTTAGTGATGAGCACAAACCGGTTAATGGAGATTGTTGCCAGGTTCATGATACTGCAACCAAGACTGGCAAATCCAATGGCAGCTGCGACTGAGCAGACCATCTCTGGCATTGGCCAGCCCGTCATGCTGAACAGCGCCACCGCTGAAAATGGTGCTGTAAGACAAGTCACCATGTCGGCCGAGGCCAAGTTGACGACGAAGGCGTTGGTGCGGGTCTGGAGCTTCTTGGATAAGATAACGGCCAGAATCACCAAGACGTTCCCTACGAAGCCAAACACAGCCACGAAGCAGACGAGGGTACCGATGATGGCTCTCTGCGTGTAGTCCTCGAAGCGGAAGTTTCGACCGTCACCCATCGGCGTAGTTTTGAATATAACGCCGCTGGTGGTCGTGATGTTCTCAACAAAAGCATCATCAGTGGAATCGATAAACTCCTGATCAGTTGTCATGACGAGATAACTGTCATCGGTAGCATTTTCGGGCGACATGGAAAATGTCTGCGTCTCTGACATTAATGTCGTCGCCATATTGGTTGTCATTAAATCAGTTGTCATTGTAATGGTGTCTAATGAAGCCGTTTATTCGGCGTTCTTTCAAAGTGCACTTGGGACGACCGTCCTTGTAAACTGTCTAGAAAGAAAAAAAGGATATCTGTTAATTTAATTGATCAATCATGATGCGAAACTTAACATCAAAACAAGGATTATTTTACATGGTTTGCATTTGACTTTTTCAAAGTCACCTACCATGATTACCTGTTTATAATTATGCTAATAATGACATCAATAATACTGGGTTCTTATATAGCTCACATTTCCTAGTAGCTGAGTCAATGCGCTTTACAACATCATTATCCATGTTCATCATGCATATTTAGACAATTCCTCTAACTTTCTCAACTTCCTGGGGTGCATATACAACCCCAAGCTGCTTTTAAATCATAACTAAGGGGTTAAACCAACACAATACAGTCTCAGCCCTCCCATGTACTCATTTGTACACCTGTGTTAAGAGAAGCAATTATGGTTAAAGGTATCGTACACGTTTGGTAATGACTCAAAACAACTATTAGCATAAAAACTTACTTGGTAACAAGTAACGGAGAGCTGTTGATAGTATAAAACATTGTAGGAAACGACTTCATCTGAAGTAACGTAGTTTTTGAGAAAGAGGTAATTTCTCACTAAAATAATAAAAACTTCTTGCAAGAAGTTTGTATTCCTATCTGAAAGCACATAAATTTGTACAACAAGGGTGTTTTTTCTTTCATCATTTTCTTGCAACTTCGATGACCAATTGAGCCCAAATTTTCACAGGCTTGTTATGTTATGCATACTGTTGGGATACACCAAGTGAGAACACTGGCCTTTGACAATTTCCAAACGTGTTCAGTGCCTTTAATTTTCTTGCTCAAGGACACAAGTGCCACGACCGGGACTCGAACTCACACTCTGCTGATCAGGAACGCCAGAGCTGGAGATACGAGCTTAACCGCCCGGCCACAGCACCCGACAGTTATGGCCACATACTAACATTTGGTCGCACTCTTGTTATGTTATATCATCATATTACACAAAGGAAAACCATAGACATAATGATTGTACTTCCATAAGTGACATCCGTCTGCATGACCATTAATGTGAGAGATCATTAACATTGTGGATTGTTCTCGATATCAGTGTACCAATTTGATTTCCCATTTTGATTTTAATTGACTGATCATTCGTTTAAACCTGAATTAGTTCAGCATAATGAAATTGAAATACATTTTTTTCGTACAAGCCTTCACATTCCGAGACCTGTGGAAAAAAAAACACACAGGGGTGGACTATATTAATAGAGAGGAAACCATGCACCGAGCTGCATAAATAAAATGTAAACCCCACATTTTTTTCTTTAAGTCAAAAATGTGAAGGACATGGCATTTATGGATTGTCGAAAAATTGTCTTCCAACCTGGGCCCAATTTCATAGCACAAAAAGTTGCTACTTACAAACTAATGATGCTTACCTGAATAAAGTTACCAGCCAAAATACCATGTCATCTGCACAATTTATGACTGGTATCCTGCTCCCTTTTGCTTAGCAGAAAGCTGTTATGCAATATTTCCTGCTTAAAGGCATCGTACACGTTTGTTAATGACTCTGATAATTAATGGCAATAAAAACTTACTTGGTAAGAAGTACAGCAGCTTTGGATAGTATAATGCATTTTGAGAAACTTTTCACTTCGAAGTACTGCGGTGGAAAAAACATATCACTTTTTATCCCCAAAAAACATTTGAATCTGAGAAGCGTTACGAGATTATTCTTCCTGCGTGGACATAACGCTCCAGACTTTCGGCAATATCTCAAAAACGCTACTACCCTTTGAAATGAAATTTTCACAGGTTATTTTAAAGATATATATCTACACATCTACATACGTTTGAAACAAACAATAGGCTCCATTTACCAAACGTGTACGATGCCTTTAAAGGCACTGAACACGTTTGAAAATTGTCAAAGACCAGTGTTCTCACTTGGTGTATCCCAACATATGCATAAAATAACAAGCCTGTGAAAATTTGGGTTCAATATTGGTCATCGAAGTTGCAAGAAAATGATGAAAGAAAAAACACCCTTGTTGTACAAATGTGTGTGCTTTCAGATAGGAATACAAACTTCTTGCAAGAAGTTTTTATTATTTTAGTGAGAATTTACCTCTTTCTCAAAAACTACGTTACTTCAGAGGGAGTCGTTTCCTACAATGTTGTATACTATCAACAGCTCTCCGTTGCTTGTTACCAAGTAAGTTTTTATGCTAATATTTGTTTTGAGTCATTACCAATCGTGTACGATACCTTTAAGCAGCTCTATGAATTTGGGCCCTGGAGCATTGTGGGTACACCAACCCTTTAAAAATGGTCCTATTTTGCTGACAATTGTAGGAACCCTTTTCCAAGATGGAGTCTGGCCAGTTTACTAGTTCAGGGGGTGTATTCATTTTGGTTAAAGGCATCGTACACGTTTGGTAATTGTCAAAGACCAGTGTTCTCATTTGGTGTATCCCAACATAATGCATAAAATAACAAGCCTGTGAAAATTTGGGCTCAATTGGTCATCGAAGTTGCAAGAAAATGATGAAAAGAAAAACACCCTTGTTGTACAAATTTGTGTGCTTTCAGATAGGAATAATAACTTCTTGCAAGAAGTTTTTATTATTTTTGTGAGAAATTACCTTTTTCTCAAAAACTACGTTACTTCAGAGGGAGTCGTTTCTCACAATGTTTTATACTATCAACAGCTCTCTGTTGCTCGCTACCAAGTCAGTTTTTATGCTAATATATATTTTGAGTAATTACCAAACATGTACAGTGCCTTTAAGCATGTCTCAAGTATTTAGTATTTTTGAATCAACGAACTTTTGAAGTTTGGACGATTGCAATAACTTAAGCTGCTAATCTGGTACTAATTCTTGCTACAGTGTTCCGGTTTCGACTAGGAGTTAATCACCGTCCTCAGAACAATGCCTGTTTCGGTCAATACGAAACCATTTTGTAGAGCAATTATAAGTTCATAACTGTACTAGTTTTCTTGATAAAAATGTTTCTGTGCTAAAATTAATCCAAACCAGGTGGTAGGCCTACATCATAAATAGATATTTTGTCATCAGTCCATTGGTCAGGGCTCGTTGTGAAATATTGTCAAATATTTTACAGAAGTGGCGGCGTAGTGCCAAAATAACCGGAAATGTCTGTTCCACTCGGCATGATGCGATTTGTTTTTCATGAAAAATCGACTGCAGCTGGTGAATCATTTCCTCTTTGAAGGAAACGAATCCCTTTAGCACATTTAATTTTATCTCTTTTTGGCACAAAAACAAAAACAATTTTAGAAGGTGATACATTTAATAATAAAGACGATTAATATTTCAAAGTAAACAGCAGCAGTGTGCTTGATTGCGGAACGCCCTCGGTAGCGCCCTCTTACGAAGATGACCGTACGTATAATTATATTACACAATTTCGTTTATTTATAACTTTCTCAACGCCAGGAAAGTAACTGTTTATCATTATTTCGGGTCAAATCTGCAAGAAAAGTACTGGATTTATCTTCGAATATCTTTCAGCAAGAACGCATGTATCTCTTTTCCCTTCTGAATGAATATATTATTTCAGCAATGTTTTGAACAATGTGAGAATAATATACAAATTATATGTTCGTCATTAGTAAGAACTGGTTTATTTCCACTCACGAATAAAATGTAGATAGTTATACATGGTTTATTAAAGGGACACGTTGCCTTGGATCGGACGAGTTGGTCTAAAAAAAAGCGTTTGTAACCGTTTTTTATAAAATGCACCATGGCTAGAAAGACGTTATAAAAAGTAGAATACAATGATCCACACAAATATGCCTCGAAATTGCATGGTTTTCCTTTTACTTTGCGAACTAACACGGTCGGCCATTTTGTGGAGTCAAAAAGTTGACTCCACAAAATGGCCGAATTGTGCACGATGTACAAGGAAAACCACGTAATTTCGAGACATTTTTGTGTGGATCATTGTATTCTACTTTTAAAACATCTTTCTAACCATATGCATTTTATAACAACGGTTACAAATGCTTTTTATAGACCAACTCGCCCGATCCAAGGCAACGTGTCCCTTTAAGAACAATGATGACAGCGGCCATCTAGAATCCCAGTAGGTGCACTGACGTCACGTTCGGCCAATGTCTGCCACGCTTGCGATTTTGGGCAGAGTCAAACAGACCGTGCAAATTTCGCAGATATTATTCGAACTTATTTGGGACCACCACTAATGCGTGAAGGAAACAAACTCGCGCTCTTTAATTAACAGGGCCCAATTTCATAGAGCTGCTTAAGCAGAAAATATTGCTTAACAATTTTCTGCTTAGCATAAATAAGCAGGATTCCAGTCACAAACTGTACACGTGACATGGTAGTTTGGCTGGTAACCTATAGTCTGGTAAGCGCAATTAATTTGTGCTTAGCTACTTTTTGTGCTTTAGCAGCTCTATGAAATTGGGCCCTGGTCCCAATGTTCGAATACGAGCGAGTTGTACATGCACATACGCTGCGTGTAAACGCAGCATCGCTAAAATGCGCACGACACTGTACAACACACGGGGACATTGACTCCCAAAATTGATTACACCCCTATGTTCCGACACCCCTATGTTCCGACACCCCTATCAGTTCCGACAACCCTGGTGTATTTTCCTATTCCTAACCCTAACCCTAACCCTAACCCTAACCCTAACCCTAATGTAAATCATGAGGGGGTTGTCGGAACATAGGGGTGTCGGAATATAGGGGTGTCGGAATATAGAGCAGTCACCCCAAATGACAACACCAAAAGTATTATGGTGATGATGAAGTCAGGTGAATTGGGTCACTGGCTTGTGTCGAGGCATATAGCAAGGTCGAGGTTTAATGGTATGATGCAACTGGGTGCAACCATGGTGCACTCAGAATGAAGGAAATTTGTGCTGGCTTGTGAAGTGTGGAACAGGTTTGAATTTGCAAGGCTTTCGATATTTAAGTTTTAACCCAAAAAAAACCAATATACACTATTGACCTCTTCCACCCATAGGCCATTACTGTGCCTCCACGAACGACCATCAACGAAATTTGTCAAGAAATCCATCTTTGGCGTGGAAAACACCTGCGCCTACATTCCATTCAAACACCACTGGGCCACACAGTTCATCGAAGGTCGTGGCCCCGCAGTTTAGCATAATACTCGCAATAATGTGTACCCGCGTTTCTTTCCCACTTTGTAGCCCTGCTTCAAGTTACTCAGCAGATTTTGTTTTAAAGGTGTCGTACACGTTTGGTAATTACTCAAAACAAGCAACGGAGAGCTGTTGGTAGTATAAAACATTGTAGAAAACGACTCTCTGAAGTAACGTAGTTTTTGAGGAAAAGGTATTTTTCTCACTAAAACAATAAAAACTTCCTTCAAGAAGTTTTTATTCCTATCTGAAAGCACACAAATTTGTACAACAAGGGTGTTTTTTCTTTCATCATTTTCTTGCAACTTCGATGACCAATTGAGCCCAAATTTTCACAGGCTTGTTATTTTATGCATATGTTGGGATACACCAAGTGAGAATACTGGTCTCTGACAATTACCAAACGTGTACGATGCCTTTAACTGCACGGGTTTCAAATAAGTTTGTCCATGCATGGAGCAATAACCTAGTTTATTGCTCCACTGTCCATGGCAAGGACAGAGATGCACAGACCTCGAAGAACTCCACAGTATAATATATGCCTTGTCAGCTGGTTGGAAAACCCGGACGCTTTGCAGGTTGTTATATGGCTCTGATGAGCCTTGGGTCCGGTAACAGCCTCTGGCATGCAAGGCATTCCTCAAGCGATAAGGGGTCCATGATTGCAAAACAAAAAACAGTTTACGTATATTGTACTGTGTAAATAACTCTGTACAGCAAGAAGAAATGAAACATCCTTTGTTTTTGCATTAGGTATTGCTTGGCAACATCCAAATTTTCTAGTATTTTTAACCATTCCGTTAAATTATTTTGGCGGTTATATTTGAGTGAAAACAAAATGGATTTAGTCTTCAAAATGTGATTTTCTCGACTTTTGACAGTGTTTCAGAGTCAGACCACGCTATTCCTACCTCCATGGTAACATAGACCATGGAGGAAGGAATAGACCATGGAGGTAGAATAGACATTCGCTGGAGGTTCATACATGTACATGTACATACTGCTGAAGTATCCATTTCAATGTGAGATCTCAGATTAAAGTAATAAACTTTCTCCAACGATAGACAATTGTGTATAGTTCATCTAAAACCAAACCAAAACCGTCCCCTGCTTTCGAAGGAAATTACACGCTATATATTCCAACTTACCGTAAACTGGACAGCCTTGGAAACTGCGAACACTCCTTCGATGCTTCGATCAAGCCGTCTAAAGCCAGAGTCTCGGGTCGAAATCGTTGTTTTTCTGACTGACACCTTGCTCTATGATGCTGAGACCATTTGAGACCGTGTGCCTTTTGCCAGCTCTCGCTAAATTATAAGGGTACAAGAATGACGGAGAAACTGGAATGTCCAATGATATACCGCACTAATGTTAGTCCGTATAGGGGTTGTGTGTACACAACACTCGACCGACCCGGATCTCGATGTGGGGTCACGAAACGTTGCCTGTGACCAGGCGGAAGTGTCTGATTTCAGTTGTCAGAGGAAACATTGGGAAACAAAATCAATCGACGTCATGCGATCGCGATTGTGGTTTTATGTAACAACCGAGAGGGGGTTCCCGTTTTTATGAGGCGAGTTGAGCAAGTTGTTGAACTCTGGTTGAACAATGATTGAACACAGTTGTTGACAATTCTTTGGCGAGACTTTAAAAAAAAGTGCTTTAATCTCAAAGCTTAACACTTTTTAGAGAAGAAACTCGATCGTGGAAAACGTAAGAACAATCGTCCCGTAATTAATCAGTCTGATTAATGTGGACCATTATTGTCCACATCTTGTTCTGGTGCACTTGCCGAAATGACAGTTCAAACACTCTAAACCACGTTTGACAGTGCATAGAGTGGACTGACTCATTCCCGTGTAATGTGCGTCTTTCGTCATCTTTGCTAAGTTTCAAGAGGAGTTTTAAAACATTCTTGTTCAAGGATGCATGAACTGTATAATAATGAACTTATATAGATACTTTGCATTTGCTTGTTTCCAATGTGGTTGTCCAGTGTGCATGATTAATTATGCCTCTTCTTATTGATGACAAATGAATTTCTTTGGCCCCAGTTTTGTAATCTTCTCTTATGCAAATCTTGCAAAATATTTTGTTAATGTTTATAGTTCATGTAATCCTATAGGTATACATCTAATTGTCAATTCATGTAAACAATACATGCACAAATAACGAGTATTTATAAATAATCATTTCAAAGAAAAATTAATAAGAATGAAACAAGAAGATGGAAAAATAAATTACTTTTCGGAAAACAATGATTGTAATAATCATTTTTAGATACATGTTTATCTCTTTGTGCATTCGGGCTCTAATTAGCTTGACAAGCAGTCGTCTGTTCTGATAGCTTCCTGTTTATTTAGTTTCATTAAGCGGTTGTAATCTTCCAGCTACGCAACACTGGTATACTCTGTTTGTATCGACGGTGTGATGAAGTCAGTTATTCGGGCTCGTACTGTCTGGTTACTGTATATAAAGAGAACAAAATCAACCGAGTGGGGGCGCTACACGTGTTGCACTCACAGATGTCTGTGGTTGAACTACACCAATAATAGGCAAACATTCGTGCGCCAAAAGATTATCATAATTAATTTTTTGTAAACCCACAAAGTTTTTTGTACAACAGTTTGTTGCGGTTTATGCAATTAGTAAATTATGTAATTATGACAAGTTATCACAAGCTAGGGGTTCTGTGCTTCAACGTTTGAAGAGACTTGACAAATTTAGGCTTTAGCCATATTTCTACAGCACCCTCTTTCATGGAACAAATTTGTTCCCTACAGGAGTTGACTGAACTTTCAGCTTTATTTTTGGGCTCACCCTTCATGGTATATGCTTACTACCCCCTTGTTTTAATGAGTGGATTAGTCCACTATTGCCATATGAGGTATTGTAGGGTCAATTGTTTATTAGTGTAGTGTGTAAATAAAACGGTGAAGTGAAAGTTGGTGGGATGAATTGCATTGTCCGGAGAGAACTGTTGTCACATTTGGGCCGGAGCTTCTGCCCGTCAGTTATTGTCATTAGATAGAGTGCATGCAGAAGCATATTGTAAATCTTGTTGGTGCAGGTTGGCATCAATGTTACATTTCCACCGTAGGTCTGTAGCCAGCCTCTGTCTTTTTTTACAGATATTTTCATGGTAAGTGTGCCACCAGTGTGTCCGACCATTCTACCTCCATGGTCCGACCTGGTTCCTCCTACCATATAGGTAGAAATGCTCCTGCCAGGATGATTGAGCGTGAAACCAGGCTTTCTGCTTCTTCTCACCCATACGCTCTTGCTTTGCTGAGATATAGACTAAAGAGCCATTCCAACAGCTTTATTCCACGTACTGCTCTTGAAACTCCTTGCCTGGTGCATGTTTCCCTCCATCCTACAATCTGGACTGTTTTAAGAAGAATATCAATTCCTACCTTCAGCTCCCCCGAGTTATTTTCATCTTTACTTGTAGCCCCTTACCAAGAGTGGATTTATACCTTGTTTTGGGGGCAAACTTGCATACAAAAATAATAATGGCATTGCGTATGACCTTTGTCTTGAGCTTATTGTCGCCATTGTCTTATACAGCACACATTTTAGAACATGTATTTTGGCTTTTCCTGCCTACAATGGCTAAAAGAAAAAAATGTAATGGTTAATCTAGAGCACCTCTAGAACAATCTGATATGTTTTAGCAGTGATGACGATTATTCTGTGGAAGAAATGGAAGTTGGGTTTTTTTCTGACAACTAAACTTCATTTTTTTTTTCTTGTATGCAATGGAGGAGTCCAACCTGGGCTAGTTTGACTACGTCATGGTCTCTGAATGACAATCTAGAATGGAAGATCCTATAATATTATGGCAGTTTCTCTGGTCCTTTCTCTATGGTCTTATGAACTGACAGTTCTTCAGACACATTTTAGAGCTTTGTCTTGATACAAGCACTTCCAAAAAGCTAATTATTAGCATGCATAAGCAGCCTCCACGGTCATCTGAACTAAAACTGGAATCTTCCATACTTGTAGAAGGGGTGAGCATTGATAACTGATGATTTCAGAGCATTACAATGTCCATTAATTGTATAATTAAAATAATACTCAAAAAATATATTAAAAAAACATGTTATGTGTTACTTATGAAACGAAATCCATGTCTGAAAAGCTGTAGCTACCAACGCGGGTATCATTATGGCTATATGAAGTAACCGTCAGAATAATGGAACAACCATACGAGATAACGCTATTGCACCGATCAGCTGTGTCGAAAGAGGGCGTTCCGTTTTACATGTCGAGGCCTTTATGGTTAGCAACAAAAAACAAACGCCTCTCAGTTGCACACGTGCGATGGCAAGGAGTTCGAGCGCCAGTGGAAGGTTTCGCGGTAGCCCTTTCAAGTAATTTCAAACAAATTTCTTTAGTTGAAGAGTGAAAGTGTTTGGATCGCTTCTTAGGAAATGCAAATCTTCATTTACATAAGTGGTTAGCGTACAACTCAACTTGAAAAAAAGATTTCGACGCCTAGAATTCTTGGGAAAAAAACACTTGTTTCATTGACTCGTCTCATTTTACCACAATGTCTTTCAACATGCTGAACGTCCTGCCCGGTCCTATTTGTCGTCATCGGAGTAACAACCCTCATCCAAGATCGGTAAGTCATTCAACAGATAGAGATGAGCGTTGGGTCTCAAGACTGACCTCTTTTTCCTACCGGTCACTATTCCCTATTTTCGCCCTTGCTCTTAACGGACTCCGAGTCAGACTTTCCAGGTCTTTGGACGGGTGACTTGATCCCCAGCACCGTCTCCTCTCTGAGCTCCAAACTACGGGGCTCTCGCTCGTCACTTCAATGTATCTTCTACTACAGCGCCAAACAATCTTTTCGAAACCATCGGGCTTTAGTTTGATTCGGTTCCAAAGAGTTGTCCATACCAAAACAAAAAATGCGCACGATTTCCAAATTGCTCCCACGGGGCATTGGCCAGGGCCATTGCTGATGACCTGGCTTAGAACAAGTTCCATAAATATCAAAGGTGTTCGTGAGGTTATTGTTCTTATGATGACGGATTATACTTTCTCAACATGAAGGCTAATTTGTGTATGTTATAATGTGATACCAAGTTATGAATAAAATTAATCACATCTTTCTAGTTAATGGGTCATATGAATGCTATAATAATATCATCGTAGCCTTTCGATCTGCACAAAAAAATATTATCAGAAAAATGAAGAAGAAAAAACAGCAAGTGTTTCACATTTTACATTATGGACAATACAAACTTTGAACAGAACCTGTATGGACAATACAAATTTTGAACAGACTTGTTGCCTTCAAACTTGGAAATAAGAATTTTGGTGAAGCAAACCTCTCTTAGTTATACCTCCACCATGCAAAGTTTCAAATTCCACTTAGTGAAGCAATTAATTCTGACGAGATTTGACTGGAAGTTGTTGAATAAATGGCTTCGATGTACTCCTGGCAGGCCTCACTCTGCAGCACTTCGCAATGCGTGACACAAAAATAAGCCATGTTTGTTTAATCACTCTGTATACTCGTCATGCGAAGAGCTTTGAATAAATTGCGTTCTGAACAAGCCCCTGTGCACAATATTGACGACTTAAATTGCCATGACTTTGTAGAAAGCTAACAAGCAGTATTGACAGTCAACTGTTAAAACATCTTCGCTTGGGCGAAGCCTCATTGAACCATTCATCTTTCCCGTTGGTGTGTGGTGTGTGTGTGTATTTGTTCAAGATGCGTCAACTTTGCGGCCCCATTCATAAAACACCCCCACGCCACCATGTTGTCCTTGACGATGTTATGAATTTTTCAGTGGTTTTGTTTTTGTGTTTTTCCTTTGGACTCCTTCACCCTGTTATTAATTCAGGAGTGAAGTCAAATTTCAAAGAAAGTTATCCACTTCGCCGTCCATTTTGGTTTGTACTATGAGTGTATCTCCGAATTATTGGGAGATAAAGGTCGTATACTGTAGTCAAAGTTATAACTGTTCAACCCTAATTTACCCATTGATGACTTCAGAGTTACTTAACAGTAGCTTAACAAGATGGGGGCATTTATAAGGGAGTCCAGGTGGGTTGCTTTACTTGCATCCTAATTCAAAAGATATATCCCCAAAATACCCAAACAATTGGATTGGACAACTCTTTTTTGACCAACGTCCCTCTCCCGCGCTAGGACTATCAACATTGCTATTTCCTTCAAATAAATTATCAAAACAGTTTCTCAAAATTTCATGGTAACAAGAGGTATAAACAATAATACATTAAAGTAATTTACTTGAGATTCCAAAACATTGATAACCCTATAACCAAGCTCCTGTATGTAGAGAATGCATAACCAACATATCATCCTACCTGAAGACGAACAGATCATACTGATCGAAACGTCGAGACTCTATATTAAAATATTGTCACCCAGTTCCTCGCAGAACACTTCTTATAAAAGAAATTTTATTCACATGGTTTTAACCCCGCCGGAAAAACCTACTCAGTTCTTTACTTTCTAAACCATTCAAAGCTTCAAATATTACTCAGAGTATTTCCATAGTCTCTCTAAAATTCTCCTGAAACGCGTGACATAAACTTCTAAAGTTTATGGTTTCTTCTGGCTCACACCCCAAGTAAAAATGAAGTTACCCACACGACCCCTCTTGACCTCTCTTCTTCCGGTTCAAACAGGAAGTTCCAATAAAAACTATTTGTTTGTACATACTTTTAAAGGGATGTTTCGCCACAAAATTTAAAAATTCTTTGTTTTATTGTGTCTTTGTATGAAATCGGTGCGATCCGAGCTTTAAAAACATTTTAATTACGTATGATGGTGTATTCATTTATCGAAGCGTCGTCTTGTGACAATTTCGAAATATCATTGAACAAAATCTTGTACTTAACGTTTTGATACCGTGTCGTGTGGTGTATTGCAATATAAGAGATCAGTAAACCACGTCAAAGAAGCAACTTTGGTCATCATTACGTCACAAGGTATAAACGGAACAGATTTGTGGTCGTCCATAGGACAAACACCTAATTCTAGGTGTGTTTTTTTAATCGGTGTAGTCTACAAATCCAAAATCTGCTGACTCACTTATTCACGGCCTTTCTCTCCACACCATAAACTCTTGACAAGATGCAATTGTGTTTAAAATCAATTAATGAATGGATACGGAAGTTATTTTTGATAGATGATAGTAATGATGGAGCTGTCATTTACTGCAACGGGGTTTGCAGTAGCGATTTATTCTTCCCGTGTCAAACCACCTGCATCGATTTCCTACTGAGCTTCCCAATTTAAATCTCTGACTCCTCTGATGGATTCGGAGAAAACGAACGCAGGGACGAAACCCAGCACCTCTCTGTTCATTTATTCGGATATTAATTTTTCGAATACTTAATTGTATAATTGAAAAATTGCTCAATGAGCAATTCCCAAGGTTACACAGATAATAATGTCTCCTCAAACCAAAATAATAAACAACAATTTTTTGTTTTACTTTCTTAATTTTAATTCTTTTAGCAATAGAATATTACGAGCAGTTGCCGTCCAGGGAAGGGCAAAAGCCAAAAACATGTCACTAAAAAAGACGTGCCTTTCCAGACCTTGCTCATTTAAAACAATAACAATTGATACTATAAAATACACAGAAATCTAAAATTGTAGTAAAAAGTAAAACAAATGGCAAATAAAAGAATTTAAACAAAAATGTCTAACAGACCCCAACGATACTCCGCAAAGAGTCAAAAAAAGTAGAAACACTTACCAGACGAACTAAAGTAATAAAAACATGAACAATATCAGGAATTGTTATAAAGCAAAACTGAATGGTTAAATTTTGTTGCAACTAGACAACGAGTGACCTCTAAAACCAGGGCAGCCTTTGAGTACTATTGCATATCATTCAACCTTGATTGATATTTGTGGGTCAATCCCCATAATCTGAAACCCTCCAGTAAATAATGCAACTACTGGTGTAAATAGCCTCGTCCCAAACTGTCTTTACCACCCCCCCCCCCCCGAATAGTTGGCTGTCTCCACTCCATGCGTCAAGAGTTCCTCAGTGTGTCCATGGAGGAAGGAAATTCATGTCGATTCATCATGGGGTACGAGGTTGATTCTTCATTGAGTGGCGGCTATCATGTCAGAGTGCGTGCCATGGTCAAAACACAAATAACCCTCTGAACATACAATATTGTTTATCTATAGTGTGTTTTATAGACTGTAGAAAAATGGCAGAAACACGACAAAGGTGTGGCGGTTATCTGTGGAAAAAGATAACACCAAAAAATAACTCCGCCGGTTGCACTGCACTGATGAAGCGACGGACATGTTGGCATGGGGACAGTAAACAACATGGCGGTCAAATCATCATAAACTTTTTATTCCTTAGCTCCCCAGCGTCGTAAAACTTTATAAAATCCCAGCAGGCTTCGATAGTTCGACCAAAGCTCTGTGGTTCGACCTAATTTTCTGTCGAATCCCCCTTAGTCATTAACAGTTAAATTTGATGTAGTCAACTGCTATTGCTGTTAAAAGGAAATTACATCATTGGTAATTGTTGCATTTCACGAGGAAATGTGGATTTGTTGGGTAGAATTTGATATGAAATATCTTTCCACCGACTGCCCAGAAAAACAGAGCAAATGGAGACGATTTTAAACTGTCAGACAGACCTTGCTGTTAAAAAGCACACGTTTAAACAATGGTCGGCCGACCATCGCTTCAAAATGATAAAAAAAAGTTTCAATACATAATCTTAAAATATTTCCATCTGAAACAAAGGAAACATTATTAACATCGGTCTAAAATCTCCCGGGTCAGAATTGACCCGGATTCCGGGTCCCAGGGGGGCCTGACCATTTTCGGGTCAGACTTACCGGAAAGTGGTGAAAAATGATATGTCAGTTATAGACCCATTTCTGGGTCTTTTTAAACAGATTCGGGGTCACAATGACCCAGAAATGTGTCAGTTCCCGATGGGACCTGGATCCGGGTCAGTTATGTCCTAAAGACTCTGCAATTCACTCCAGGCAATAGAAATAATAATAGTTAGTTTTTATATAGCGCTTTTCACGCCCGAAGGGCGTCCCAAAGCGCTTCACATTATTACCCCTGGTCACTGGGCCTTAAATCGTTCCTTAAACCATCTCAGCTCCCTGGGGAGTATACAGCCTTGTGCAACAAATGCGCTACTCGGCTAAATCAATCACAAGTACCATCT
This sequence comes from Plazaster borealis, assembly GCA_021014325.1. Lineage (NCBI taxonomy): Eukaryota > Metazoa > Echinodermata > Asteroidea > Forcipulatida > Labidiasteridae > Plazaster > Plazaster borealis. The sequence goes on along the minus strand of CM037459.1, from coordinate 12,250,902 downwards.
CTGCCCTCACAGGTACCCATTTACCCCTGGGTGGAGAGAAGCTTTTGGTTAAGTGTCTTGCTCAAGGACACAAGTGTCACGACCGGGATTCGAACCCACACTCTGCTGATCAAACACCAGAGCTTGAATCCGGCGCTCTTAACCGCTCGGCTACAACACCCCAAATAAGCACATGTATGAAGTTTTTTGGAACAAGCACAGAATTTTTGGCTTTCCTGGCAGTTTTCACAAAAACGCAACCTCTACTTTGATCAACATTTCATAGGATGATCTTCGGTGTGCAGTTTTCAGAAATAAGAGTCATTGCTGACAAAAAAAGGTCTGAAACTAGGATCCGAAGTTCAGGAGGTAACAAGAGGTATAAACAATAATACATTAAAGTAATTTACTTGAGATTCCAAAACATTGATAACCCTATATCCAAGCTCCTGTATGTAGAGAATGCATAACCAACATATCATCCTACCTGAAGACGAACAGTTCATACTGATCGAAACGTCGAGACTCTATATTAAAATATTGTCACCCAGTTCCTCGCAGAACACTTCTTATAAAAGAAATTTTATTCACATGGTTTTAACCCCGCCGGAAAACCTACTCAGTTCTTTACTTTCTAAACCATTCAAAGCTTCAAATATTACTCAGCGTATTTCCATAGTCTCTCTAAAATTCTCCTGAAACGCGTGACATAAACTTCTAAAGTTTATGGTTTCTTCTGGCTCACACCCCAAGTAAAAATGAAGTTACCCACACGAGCCCTCTTGACCTCTCTTCTTCCGGTCCAAACAGGAAGTTCCAATAAAAACTATTTGTTTGTACATAATTTTAAAGGGATGTTTCGCCACAAAATTTAAAAATTCTTTGTTTTATTGTGTCTTTGTATGAAATAATCGGTGCGATCCGAGCTTTAAAAACATTTTAATTACGTATGATGGTGTATTCATTTATCGAAGCGTCGTCTTGTGACAATTTCGAAATATCATTGAACAAAATCTTGTACTTAACGTTTTAACCTCTACTTTGATCAACATTTCATAGGATGATCTTCGGTGTGCAGTTTTCAGAAATAAGAGTCATTGCTGACAAAAAAAGGTCTGAAACTAGGATCCGAAGTTCAGGAGGTATTTTGATATGATGACACTACACATTTTGTATAAACCCCTGGAGTTATAGACTTCAAAGAGCTTTTGGGGACAGTATCCTCAGCACTAGAGAAGTAGATTAGATAGCATGATTTTTTTATATAATCTGAAAAAAAGTAACAGCTGCATTTTTTTTACTAATCAGACATAAAAAGGCTTTGAACATTATGAAAAATTTTCAACCCTGGGTTTTCGAAAACAATATGGGATTGTAACTAGGCCTATGTACTCTTTTGTATTACAGAAACCAGATAAATATTGTTATCCCATGAAAGGGTGTGTGCACAAAAGTTGAAAAAAAGTAATGGTCACATAAATATACACATTACTTACATGAGGTTACAGATGGACATGGTGGTAAACTTCCCATGAAATATTGTTTACCTGAAATGCTCTAGTTTTGATAATCGAATAAAACATCTTTGTTTTGATCTCGCGAGACCAAAACCCGATGCTTGAAAACAGTGAAAACATATAATGAGGTTTATAGGGACTCGACGACCGAAATTTCCACGTGGGTTATTTCATGCATATGTTGGATCACAAGTACAGATACCTGTCTTTGACAATTCCAGTTTGTAAAGCTTGATGAGTCGCTTTACGTTGAAGGCCCTCGCTCCTCCCAAGGTCTGTGGTTGCTACTCTAGGCCTACTACTTATTAACAATCTCTGAATCCAACACAATAGACCGTAAAACCAGGAACATGATAGACACAAACAGTTACAGCCAAAGTAAACTCAGATTGAATCTCATGTTACGTGGAGACATTGAATTCTCACAAAAGAGCCAGCGACAACAAACAACGGTAGGGGGCTGCCGGAGTCAGCCAAGTGAAGCGCCCGATCGATACGCCCAAATTCCCCCGTCGTCAACGGCTTCGTTTACCCTCCGCCATGCTTGACGACCGTGGGGACGCCTGGCTGTTTTTTAGTGTTATGGGTTGGTACCCCATACCCGCTCGTCATCAGTCAATGGGGGTGCTTATCGTCGGTGGCTGAGCAGTCACATGTAGTTAATGATATACCAGCTGGGGGACTTTTTTTAATAGACTTCCTTATCATAATCTTGCACTGTGCGAGTGGAAGTGAGCTCACGTTTTGGTGTATTTCCACAACAAGTTTTCCGTCTGGGTTCAGAGAAAAGGGATTCATAAAACTTTATGAAAAAGTAAAACGAGTTCGTTGACAAACAGTGCACTGCATTTTTAACCCAACCACCAGCAAGTGACTTAAAACAGTGTCCGCTAGAGTATGTAAACACAATACAGAGCTTTGGGTTCCATCTGTCGCCAAGAAGTTGATAAATTCGACTCAGGAAAGCCAGACATCTTTGTTTCATCCTCAACCACAAGCAGCTACCCCCTCCGAGTTAGCCAGGTCCGGTTATCGGAACACCGAGTCACCATGCCCTTCCTCCCCCCAGGGAAGAAGTTTGCTGGGGACACCCACTACAGGGATGAGTTCAGTAAGCGAAAACCCAAGATCTTTCAGCAGGCTGGCCTCAGACCGTCTTCGGCGTTTAGGAGGAACAACCCGCATCCAAACTCGGTAGGAAGAGCTTAATATTTTCTTCTAACAAATAAACAAACAACAACAAACACCGATGTTTGTATTGTTATTATTCATAATTTCATTACAGATTAGAAAGATCTGTTACCCACAATTAATATGGAGACCACACCGGTTCTTCTCAGAACCAACACTTCTCCCTAAAAAGAAAATTGTATACATGGTTGTACCCGCAAGTTTACTCATACTAAATTGTTTATTATACATATCGGTGTACTGTAAGGGTAAAAACAAATTATAATATCAGTTTAGTTATCAAAAATATAAATTGTCTTAGCTTTTGTCCGACATGAATCGGCCCATAGCGTAATTAATATTTTCAATATAATTTGCTGGAATTACATGGAGCACATCAAATTTGCCCTACATTCAGATAATTGATCTAAGGCTAAAACAACACCGTAAAACCGGCTATTTCCTCTCGAAATTGTTGATAACTTGCGCCCCTCCCCCTCTTTTGCACAAATATGTCACCCATTATGCAAAAGCATGAGTTATCTCGTTTCACCAAAAGGTGTTACACAAATATTAATTAATTATCGATGCACCTGCCCACAAGACATACTACGATAAAATGATGTGAAAACGGCACCTTTTGTAATTCACTGTGAATATTGATGGCTCCAATTTGCAATTTAGTTATTCCCATTCGAAAAACACAGCGTCTGGAGACTAAGACTAACCCCAATTGCACGAAACCGATCGGTTATTCGCGGACTTTGATCGCAATCAGTTTTTTCTTCTTTATTTGTTCGTCTCCTTTCATGGTTGATTTGTCAATGGGAAGCTCGCAATTGTTGCTGAGTTTCCAGCCAATTCATTCCCTATAAAATACGATGGATAATAGATAAGCCACTTCGGTTGATATGTTTCGAGATTGAGAGTTGTGTGGGATTATTTCAAATTTGCTATATGAGTGTGTTTCATATTTTTCTGATTTAATTGTTTGATGTTTCTCTCTTCTTCTTGGCATTGTGTCAAATACACTGGCAGTTATGCTTATAACAAGAAATGCGCTAAACATAATAAATTTGCGGTGACACCATGTAGAGAGATCTCTGTTGAGTGATTGGTGGTTCTGAGAAGAACCAATGGACTCAACGTGTCGGACAGTATACTCTGTCCGTTGTCATCAGGAGACAGAGTATACTGTCCAAAACATTGAGTCCATAGGTTCTTCTCAGAACCACCAATCACTCAAAAGAGATCTATCTACATGTTTTCACCGTAAATTTCTTAATTTTATTGCCTTTCCACCATGAACACCTTCAAGTCTTATTAAGACAAACACTCAAAATGAAAAAAGAGGTGTCGAAAGAAGCATCTTTGCGGTTCTACTACAGGACAACTCATGACAACTAAGACATTTTTACGAGAGCGACATAGTGGGGTTTCCACAGGCTGTGACTATGATCCCTTCTCTTTAATCTTTTCTGTTTTAAACATTGTGGGGTGCACAATTTCCGCCAAAAAAACCACAAGACAGTTCCTACCTATACATAATCCCACAATGTTGCTCTTGTAAGCTCATGACATCTCACAACAACTTACGACATCTCTGTCAATATACACTGAAAATTCCTAATCCATATACTACTAAAGCGAATTGTTGGCAGTTTTTGTGAGTTGTCAATAAAAGCCTAATACAGGGCATTTTCGAAACCACGGCTTGGGCATGGGCTTAGGCCCGTCAGTTACTTGGGATAAGTGCGCTTTCCTTACGGGGTTTCAATCAGGTGGACGGAGCCCATACAAGACCAAGGTGTAGTTTCGAAAAGGGCCCATGACACTTGCACTCACAGATACGTTTGATATATATTTTGGGCAGGCCTCATACTTCGTCGTTGTTGTAAGGGCGAGGCAGTTTTTCATTGGTAAATGGAACCTCTGCAATGGCAATTTAACCTTTCTGCTGGAGCATTTCAAGGGACACCCAGGCAATGACCAGGGACATGGAGGCATTTGCCTTCGTTGCCTCCACGAAGTATGGCCTGATTGGGTCCTTTTGACCAATATTAGCTTGCGATGTAATCCATCGGCCTACGACATGCATGCGACTTGTGCCCACGAAGAGTTATAATTGAAGCAACAGAATTGGCCTTTTTGAGATATGGTGGACACTATAGAGGTGCACTGTTTGGTTTGTGTGTATACAGACAAATTTACCCAAACCCAATAGTGTAATAGTGTTGTGTCCACCATACCTCAAAATGGCTTATTGGGTTTAAACTTTGCATCAATGGGATGCTTACAACTCTGTAGATATATCATAAATTACCATGACGACCAAGAGCCTTTATAAATTATACAGGCCTGTGTATCTGTGAGGCGCCCTCATTGATTTGAACAAAACATGAAATCGAAACCACGTTATTTATTCCTTGAATTCCACAAAAGTGCCAACATGTACTATGTTAACAGTGACTCGTCACAAAATCTCAGAGAGTCTTAAAGGACTGGCTTATTTTACCTTAAGCGATGTTTGTACCTGTGTAAATGGTTTAACAAAGCATCTCCTAAAGTCAAAGGTCAAGTTAAACAGTAAGCTAATGTTGTGATAGCGAGGCAACACCGGAGTCAAAACTTTGGGAAATTGAGTAAATACTACGAGCCCTGGATGCTAGTGTCACGACCACACACATCAACGTTTAGGAGAACGCTCGTAGCAATGGCTAGTCAAAAGTATGAGTATTCAGGGGAGTTTGTTCTTCAACAGTCGCAAAGCATCAGCCTTTTCCAAACCTAGGCTGGCTGTGGCCCCGGCTCCGTTAGCGGTTTTGGAGCAATGTGCATTCCTATCGGTGCTTCAAGATCAACACGAAGCCCGGAGCCTGTGCCGAGGTTTGGAAAGAGCCGCCAGGTATTGCTTTAGTCTATTTGAACAGGTTAATTAACACGTGAATTTAAAAGTCCCGGATGGGCTGTATTTTAATGTACAGGTTGACTGTGATCCATTTTTTTTTAATAAACAAAACTGTACACATGTAAAAGCATACTCTCTATCTTTTAGACTGTTATTTGCAATCACACGACATACTTGTTTTAAATGTATAACCGACATACCATTGTGTCGAAAGAAGGAGAATATCATTTCCGTTTGTCAACACTGCATTTGGAGTTAACTTCAAATGATGGGTAATATTAATCATTGTTAGAAAATTGACACGAAAGAGACGAACACCTCTCAAGGGATACAGACAGATTCTCACTTTCAATTTCAAGGTAGTTGCTTTGCCGCAACATCTTCAGACCCTTCTCGCATTTTCCACGGCAACACCTTGATAGCTTTAACACCACGTTGCTGGCGCCGGGACACCTATCCCGTCATCTGCCTATGTAACCATGGTAACTCACCCCATCTCCTTTTACGCTTTAGCGTGTTACCGTGCTATTACGTTGCTAATGCTTGATACACGGCGACCCTGAAGAGGTGTTTCGACTGGGCTAATTCGATACAGGGTAGTACTCGATAAAAGGTGAACGATGTCGATCAGGTTGTGCCCCCGAGGCAGTTACATTCTGGACTCGCCGGTAAAATCGATGCCGTCCGCTTCATCTTTTAAGTCAGATGATACGATTATCTGTGAGAGGGGGGAAAAGATACCTGGTGATGTTTGTTTTGGGCCAGACAAATTGATCATAATCATTTCTCTAGTAACGTGGGTTGTTTTTAGTCTGCATTGAATGTACCATAGAGCAAGCCATGCACAGACATCAATAGTCTGTAATATGAACTCTGGAATGAAGTCAGTAAACCAGTAATGAATTATTACATTGGGCAAGATGTGTTGTTTAGTACAAGTATGATAATGTGTGAACAGACAGAGACCGTTGTAGCCGCAATAGGACCGGTATAATATCCTATAAAAATAACCCATAAATTATTCTTGGGCAGAGTTTCAAATTTGATAAACCCTGTTTTATACACTTCTAAAAACTCCTGGGTCGGAATTGACCCAGAATCCGGGTTCCGAGGGGCCTGACCCATTTCTGTGCCAGGCTGGCCCGGAAACTGGTTTAAAAATGGCATTTCAAATCGGAGTCAAGACTCTCGCCCCGTGCGCCCTCTCAATCCTCCTTGGGACATGGACCGAGTCTGACCGGCCACCTGGTGGGGAACGGAGCTCCGCAGGCCCCCATGAGGGTTCTCCTCCAATGGCCTCCAACCCTGTACTGTGCAGTCGACCCATTTATGGGTCATTTGGACAAAGATTCCGGGGTCAGCCTGACCAGGAAATCGATCAGGCCCCATAGGATCCGGGTCAATTCTGACCCGGGAGTTTTAAGAGTGTGAACTGAAAAACTATTGAACATATTATTTATTTGCCCATGATCAATTAGGCAAATTGTTGTTGAGCTATCCACCAGTCAATTACTTGTGACCATGGCGTTACATCCCAGTTCTAAATACATGTAGACAAAATATCCCCAACCCCCACCCACGCCACCATCCGTCAATCAAGTTACTAGTCATTTATCTCACATTGTCAATTGGCCTTTTTTGTCTTCTTTACTTTGAAAGTCACATCTGAGTGTATCCGGCACAGTGTCCTTCCATCGATTAAGCTAAGTAAAAAGGAAGCTACAGTTTCCCGTCCAGACTTTTTTTGAAAAAAAGGAAGGAGGAAGCCCTTTTTTTTTTTTAATCCAAGATGGCGGATTCCCCCACCAGCTTGTGACTGGATTAGGTAGACTTAGGTCTATGCAACTCATTAAAGATTTCATATAAATACTGTCATGTATTTTGAAAGATCAGACAAAAAAAAATGCTTTGGACATATCTCCTGTGGTCTGATATTTGTGATATTTTCTGATGAGAGTTTTGTTTTTTGTTTATTAACATTAATAATCATACGTGGCAGCAGCGTGAAAAAAAGCGGGCGGGCAAGACGAGAGACTGGTTTATTTTTGTAATTGGCCTCATTTAACCCATGAACCGTTGTTTGTTTCACTTCATGTTTCAGGATTTCCTGATGCCAACAAATCTAGTGGAACAAGACAAGGAGCAGATTCTAAGAAACAAGGTACAGAATGCTGTGCATGGCTACATGGAGAAGATGATCCGCAGCGGGAAGGATCCGATGAAACAGCGATCGATCACACCCATGAATGACAGATACAACAGAGGTAAAGAGACCCCCTGCCTGCCTCCATCCGTGACCTGCCTCCCACCAAATCTACCCCACTCCGAATGACTCAAGAAACAAGTGAATACACCCGAACAAAAACACAGCGGTTTACGGCTCCACCATGCCACTAGTACACAATACACACCAATGATTGGCCATGACTTTAGAATTCGAACATTTTATAAAGTATTTGGTTATGTTTTGTGTTGATTGAAAACGAGAGAAAGGGATTGAACCCAATCTTCCAAACACTAATGTCTAAAAAAAAATTCACCGGTTCTGAAAAGAATAGAATAAAGGTATTATACTGGATTGGTAAGGATAAATACATCATTGTTTAATTTTAGTCTGAAAGCTTACTGATGACGAAGTTCATACTGGAACAATTTGTTCATGAAGTCATAGGCCTATCCGAGAAAACTAAACTGAAAACCTAAAACAAACAAAAACAATTTTTTTAAGGACAATATGTTTTCATGCTGAAAAGTGTGGTTGTTTACTATTTTCTCCTGACTCGTACAACGGATTAAGCACACATTTTCACAGGTTCGTTATTTCATGTGTTTTATGGTTGATCACACAAAACAGGAGCACTGTCTGCGACTATTTTGTCAGCTCTATCAATCCTGTATAATACCTTTAAAGCACTTTAGTGGTTTAACAACTGGCTACCCAAAAACTTGGACCAATTTCTTAAAACAATATTACTTGAAGACTATGCAGGTATATGCTGAGCAGGGAATACTGCTGGTTGTCGTATTTTCTAAGAGCAAGATTTCATCCATGCTATGCACATTTATATGCCTGGAGCTTCACAGAGCTGGCTCATAATCTCTAGCTTGTTTCTCCACTATGCCGAATTCTTCGAACAGATTTTATTCTTTGAAAAATCCACATACAGTTTGATTTGGATACCAGTTTTACATTCCAGAATTAAAATCCTCAATCAAAATAAATGAATAAATAAATAATTACTGAAGACAAGAGTAACAAATAGCAGGTTCAACTTTGGAAGCGACCTTTGACCTGGGTCAATCTCTCTTTTGCTCTCAGCTCCCAAGGTTGACCTCTTAGAGGGTTTTGTCAAGCCTGCTTTAGTCAAGCTAGACAAAGTCAGGAAAGAGGATCATAAACAGCTGAAGCGTGAACGTAAGTTTGCTGGGAAAAAACCTGAGCCTCACATTTCTGAAATATTCTGCTAATTGGTGTCATCAAAGCTTTTATACTAACTTCTTCGTAGCTGTTTATAGAGAGATATGCACACTTTCATAATTTGCTGAGCAGAAATAAGTTGGGTACGGTACTAGCCACAAGTTGTGGCTATCGCATAAAATTTTTGGCTGTTATCCTGTTTCTGCTAAGCACGATTGTACGGTTTTAAGATTGTTGTGCTTGTAGCAGGGCCCAATTTTAAAGAGCTGCTTAAGAACAAAAAGTAGCTAAGCACAACAAAATTATGCTTACCAGAATAAGATTACCAGCCAAAATACCATGTCACATGCACCAATTCTGACCGGTATCCTGCTAATTTTTGCTAAGCACAATTTTCTTTTGCAAAATTGTCTGCTTAAGCAGCTCTCTGAAATTGGGCCCAGGTTGTTAACATTGGTTCCGATAGGTTGTTACAGGTAATGGGACTCATGACATAATCTGTTTTCAATATCTGTGGGCACAAAGTGTACACAGCTCATCTGACGAAAACATTCCAATCTTACATTTTATGTAAAGATCGCAGTGTGCGATTGTCCTCGTCAACTTTTCACATGTAGAAATCGGGCACATCTTAAAAACTTACTCATCTAATAAAGTCACAATTTGTCTGCCTGGTTTTAAGCAGGAAACTGTACAGGACAAAATGTAAAACTGTTCACATAAAAACCATGGCAAACCTTGCCTACCAGAAAATTCAATGGAATGTTCAAAGTCACTCTTTTTGTAAACAAGTTGACATTGAGCCTTCGTAATACCTATTTATTTTGGGTTGTGAGTTTTTCTTTATTAACCGATGGAAGTTATGGTATATGAAGCAGCCATTTTCTCTTCTTATAGTAGCCAATGGAAAGCAAGAACGTTTTACGTACAGTGATGTCATCTATTATGTCTGTGTGTGTGTCTCTAATTCGACCTTTCATGTTCTAGCTAAGTTTAGATACTATGTTTAATCACATCATGCTCTGTCTAATGTTTTAAAAAAAAGTTGATGCATCATTTCTGACTGCTCATGGCATCATTCCCTTTGATTAGCTTCAATATGTGCGTAGCCATGTATATTCGTTTGTTTCTCTATATAACACACATCATCAGAAAACTGTTTAAAATGTGGTGTATTAAATAATTGTTTAAAAATAATAATCACATTTACTCAACTTCTCTCTCTTGAATACGAGTCAGTATTATAACCCATAATAACTTACCAATCAAAAATTTCTTCCGTATATTTAACAGAATAAATAAAAACAAACCCCCAAAACATGTCGTGTTAACTCATTATAGCCGTTTTCGAAACCACATCTTTGGCTTGGGCTTGGGCTTGGGCTCCGTCAGTTATTTAGAAAACGTGTGCTGTCCTTACGGGTTTCAAACGGGCAGGCGGGAACCAAAGCCGGAGCCCAAGCCATGGTTTCGAAAACGGCCAAGGTCACATAAGACAAAACTAATAATATTTTGTTCCGTCTTTACAGGTGGGAACAGCTACAAGGAGGCCGCTAAGACGTACCACGAGGTTCCGGAGCAGGAAGATGAGCAAGAAATAATAGTCAGGATACCAGCCAAATTACAAAGCTCCTCAAAATCCATCCGCTTTAGGGTGGTGCACAAACCTGATGCGCCTCCAGACCAATGGGTTGCCACTACAGGTAAATATAGGTTGCCACATGTTGTTGAAGTGATAGTTCTAAGAAGAAGAGCAAATTACACAAAATTAAAGCATGTAGGCAACACTTCATCATACTTGAGCGTTATTCTTATAAACCATTCACTCGATCAGGTAACGTTCCAGGACTCGCCGGCATAAAGAGAGCCCACACCCCGCCCACTCCACCCGTGGGTTCTGCTCGCAAACACGCTCTGCATCGCCGGAGTAAGTCCGCACCGCTCCTCGATAAGGTGAGTGTCCAATCCGACTTTGACCGATTGGTTTCATTTGGTTTGACATGTCTGCTTTTATCGGGCATTGCAATAATTCAATGACAAGAGTGAAGTGCTGTGTTTACACTCTAACCAATTTCTATGTCAGAATTGACGTGGATTCCGGGTCCCTTGTGACCTGACCCAGTCTCGGGTTAGTTTGACCCGGAATCTGTGTCAAAATGACTCAGAAATGGGTCTAACTAACGCAGAGTCGGAGTTAAAATCCAATTTCTTTAACCAGTTTCCGAGGAAGCCTAACCCAGAAATGGGTCAGGCCCCCCTGGGACCCGGAATCCGGGTCAATTCTGACCCGGGAGTTTTAGAGTGTCGGTCGTTTTAAAATTATCTTATTTTGTTGCGTTTTACATTTTGTTAATTCAGCATAGATTCGTGGACGAATACCAAGAATCTGTTTATAATCAGGCAAGTTTCTTTGAAAATATTATGATTTCGCTCGACATTGCAACCACGCCTTCACCTTTTGCCATCCGCCCTCACCGTCAAGGAAACACCCTTACGCTTTCGCATATTTGAGTCGCATACCACGAAACCTGAACATCTTAGAAATGCTTTCCGAAGAATCTTCTTAATTCAAATTACTCTAAGCTTTATCTTTAGAGTTTTGTCTATTGATGTTGATACTGCCATACACGAACAATTGAACGCAAGCTTCCTGTGCACACCACCTTCCATAATCACAGCCACAGAGTCAGAATAGCACATTTTGCACAACGTGTACACTCCGACCGCTCCCGGGTCAAATTCCGGGTCAATGGTTCCGGGTCCCAGGGGGGTCTTAACCCATTTTTGGTTTAGAATGACCCGGAAACTGTTACAAAAATTGATTTTAACTTGGATTCTGCGTCAGTTTGAGTGCGTTTGATCCATTACTGGGTATTTTGACACAGATTCTGGATCATACTGACCCAGAAATGGGTCAGGCCCCAAGAGACCCGAAATCGTGGTAAATTTTGACCAGGGATTTTGTAAAGTGTAGTACGCCAAAATACCACGTGCAGAAAATACAAATAAACGCATTGAAAGGTCATGCACTATGAATTTACCCGAAATCACCCGACTTATGGAAAGTTCAAAATCCGAATGGAAAATAAACCTAGACAGAAGAATGGAGTGATGACGTCATGGGCACATACTGCACGGTTTTTGTCATGCAATCTGTCCGGGAGCAAGCCATGGCGCCCGATTTGGAAACGAATGCGAACTCATACGCAGTGTATTTAAATCTGCAATATTGTAAACATTAATTTCTCAATGAAAAGTCGGCTATAAAATAAAAATCATAAGTTTTGTACCCGATCGTTTTCAATCATTTGCTTTGCATATCTTAATTAATCTAATCACAGTGGCTGGACTACAAACCCGTTTAAAACGGTTTCAACCCTTAAGTGACACGGAATAGACTGGTTTTGCCCCCATGCAAACGAGGGCATGATTGTCACATGATTTAAGTCTATAGGAAAGAAATCATAAGTCATTGATAAATCTTTCTCTGTCTTGGAAAACAACCCCAGCTTAGGGGGTATGAAGTGGTTTCGCCACCCCAAACTCTAAAATAACCCATGCATGGAATATTAACATGTGTTTGAATAATAATTAACTGTTAACAATTGATTGTTTGCTGTGTTTTCTTATGACTTTTTGCTATTAATGAATAATAATAGACGGATAGTGAAGACGAATCGAAGGAAGAAGATTGGGAAGATGTTGATGGGTCGAATCAAGCCGATGTACGGGGGATAGTTAAGCTTCAGGTATGCTAGACTAAGTGTGTGTGTGCGTGTGTTTTCCGTGTGCTTGGGTTTTTAACACCAGGAGAACACCATCAGACCAATATGAAGAACTCCGCGGCAGTGAAGTTAACAACGAGAAGCCCCCCAGATCCACTAAGCGAAAGTAGTAGTCCCGACCGACTTCCTACCTTCCGCCTAGGTAGCTACTAGTAGTTAAGAAGCAGGACAGTTCTTTTCATAACTTGGTAGTCTCCCGAATTCCGAAAATTCTACTCTGCGGCAGTAGAATAGTCTCCCGAATTCTGAATTCCGCAGCAGTAGAATACATAGCAAGACAAGTTTTCAAAGAACACACATCTACACAGCAAAGTAGATACACACATGGTGTTACCGCACGCCAAATAGACACCATCAGATGAGCAATGGAAAATGGACATGAACTAGCTGACATGCCCTTTTCGAAACCGGTGTACAGGGCCCAATTTCATAGAGCTGCTAAGCACAACAATTTGCTTAGCATGAAATTTCTTCCTTGATAAAAACAGGATTACCAACCAAATTTCCATGTGTTGCATATTGCTTGTTACTGGTATTCAGCTGTTGTTTGCTTATCCTGAAAATCACGTGAAAATTTGGTTGGTAATCCTGTTTTTATCAAGGAAGAAATTTCATGCCAAGCAAATTGTTGTGCTTAGCAGCTCTATGAAAGTGGGCCCAGGCTTCATCTTAGAGGCTCCCGCATAAATTTTCCTATTGAAATTCAACCAGTGAAAAATTTGGTTCTACAAAATAGCGTACCGTGCTTTGTCATGAAACTACACAAAAATTCACACAATTTCAAGTGATATTTTGTGTGAATCATTACGTTCTACTTTTTAAATATTTTTTCCAATTATGTTTATTTCAAAACAAACGCTTTTTATAGCCCAAAGCGCCCAAATCCGAAGGCAACGTGCCCCTTTAACTTGCTCAGAATAAATTGGACGCTTGGTGGTCTATCAATGTTTACTTACACCTTCATAAATAATTTAACCTTCACAAAAATAACCAGTTTGTCTCTTGTCATCCTTTCTAGCGTCCTAAGACAGCAGGACCTGTTCTGACCCAGAAAATGATCGTCCATCCTCGGATGAAATCGTGGATCGAAGGAGCAACAGATTATGGTAATCGAGACACCTTTATTTGTTTTTTGTTTTTTCCTGATTTCAGGATTTTCCAATAGATCTCCTGTTGACTACAAAATTTCTTGAAATGTGAAATTACCATCAATAGATCAAAGCCTTTTCATGTCAAATATAGTTGAGCTAATTGTGGTGATATACGGGAAGTTATAAATTAAAGGTATTATACAGGGTTTGTAAGGATAAAAAACATATTTGTATAATTTTAGTCTGAAAGCTTACTGATTATGAAGTTCATACTTGAACCATTTTTTTTTCTGTGAAATATTTCTCTCTGAAATGAAGTCATATTCGAGAAAACTCATCTAAAAACCTTTTTAAAAAAACCCAGCTGATTTCGGTTGTTGCAACCAAAATTAAGGTGATCCTGAACATTGTGCATGGTGTTTCACTATTTTCTCCTGACTCACACAACGGAGAAAGCCCAAATTTTCACTGGTTTGTTATTTTATGTACATGGTTGATCAGTGTTCACACTGTCTGGGACTATTTTGTCAGATCTACCAATCCTGTATAATACCTTTAAGGTTTGCGGTGACGCAATGTTTAGTCTCTCTTCGGAATGTGGTTCTCAGCTTTCCCAACAGTATGCTCTGCTACTCGTCATGAGACGGAGCAGAGTTCGGAAAGTCGAAGAGTGACTGATATCGTCTAAGAACAACATTATTCCAAAGAGAGATTTTACACTGTGTCACCATTCAAGTCTCAAGTTTTTAATTGCCAATCATTACTTTGGGTTGAACATACGCACATGCTTAGCAAAAATCGAAAAAGGAACCAGCTATACGCACAAACCACGTCATGTTTTTGCTGGTAACTTTCTTCCATAGCAAATCTGAGCTCGTTACTGCTTGATGGCTAAGTTTTTGTTATCAACTTATTTTATAGAAAAAGAGGTAGCATTCAACATGCTTAAGAATCTCAATGGTGGCGAACAACCACCAAATTTTGACGAATTGCGATCTACGAACCGCCCAAGTCTGAAGCAGAAGAGTGTTAAAGCAAACAGGATACCATCGGCAACTCATTTTTACGTACCACCTTCCCCAGCACCAACGAAGCCCATTCCCGAACGGGAAGGGAAGATGGACGCCACTGCCAAGGAGTGGATGCGGCAGGTGGAGCGGAAGATCAGCGAGTAAGAGAAACACAATAATCTTTCAATAAAATAATACGTTTTCTTGACGAGGGACTGCAATGGTGTTCTCAATAGCCCATATTGCACAAGCGCCATGCTAAAAATATACCGAAATGCATCTTGGGAAACCGAGCTCGGTTAAAAAAACCAAATCAAGCTGCCAAGATGGACGTCAAACTGTAGTTAACATGTAACTATGCCGGGTTAATTGTGTATAGCATTGCTTCAAATTTAGCGCACCATGGTGGTTGCCAGTGTTGCTAGGACTCGGATTTCACCCAGAATGCTTTGCGCACCGATCATGCGCATTGGGACATGCATATTGGAGAAAATGGTTTTAACCAGTGGCCCAATTGGTACATTTCACTTCACTCATCAACGTAAAAGATTACACCATTTTGTATAGGTTATTTGATGGATAACCCACATCGAATCACAACATGACACGATGACAAAAATGTTTTTTTTTTCTACGCCTATGACAGACTTTTCTTGTTTACTGTTTTAAAGAGCAAGTTGCTCTGGCTACTTTTTATTTGATTTATAAAACATGAGCCCATTAACGTCTGTGTTTAAACTTATTCTTCGACCCACAACTTCCAAGAAATCAGGTTGTGATGAAAAGGAAAGGAAGATGACTGTGTTACCGGCACAGTGTACGATTTATTTCGTCGTGTGCCCGGGGGGCGAATTTTTTTTCCCAAACTTTTTTATTTATTTACCTTTTTTATATATTTTATTACTTTCCAACATCCGCATTCCGATTGAGAAAAAAAATTCAAAATCATAACAAAAAAGGTCATCATAGCAATGTCGTTTGGGGAAAAATAAAATTCGCGCCCGATGGGGGGAAGGGAGGGGAATGCACAAGGCTTCTACCTTCTTCTTCCAGGCACACCAAGTACTTTGTCCGCGTAACAGAAGGTCGTTAGCAAAAAAATGGCTCCTGACTAAACAATTAGCATTATTGTGAAATTCGTGTTGCTAGATTTACCCCTAAAGACAGGTTTTCCCATTCCCATGCAGACTTTAACCTTCCTATAATGACTTATGAGTGGCAGAAAACCGATCAAACTTTTACGCTCAGTTTTCTTAAAAAACAATTTTGAACATTAATTGCTTTCGCGCCCTTTTGCCGGTAAAACTTTCGTTACGTCCTTCCTTTGACGATTTGTTTGATGCTGTTAATAGTGTTAATTTCTGAACCAGAAGTGTGTTCAATTTTTTGTTTATTTAATGTTTCTTTATTAAGGCGATCTGAGGCACCGATACCAAGAAACTACACACAGAAAATCGAGCTCCGCCCCCCGGTGCGTCGGCAGCCGATATCCAAGTCACTGGGCGACTACACCCACGAGAACAGCTTCTTCAGATGGTCCCAGCCCTCTTATCGACGCAGCTTCGTCATCGCTCCTGATTGGGTATCAGAGACCCTGACACGACGCAGAGCGCTCAAGGACAATTCAGCCGCCAATCAGCTTCGCTACGGGTCATGTTGATTTGCATGAATCTGCATATTGTGACGATACAGAGGCCCGATGTGGGTTTCTTTTTACGGAACGCAGCTGTTCATTTTGTTGCACAGAATGGGAATAGACTTTTATCATGCTGCAGCCATCTTGATTTCCTCCCATTCAAATCAATGCAACCAAACCGAGAATGGAAGGGCAAATAGTCTGGTTCCTTTTTGAACAATGAGTTTTAGCATCCATTACTGCTGTTGGATACAGGGAACATGACCAATATGGTGGCAGAATGATAAAAGTCTATTGAGAGTGATTCAGACTGCAATACGCAATAACAATTGGAGAGGTAAGCACTACACAACCATTAACAGCCTCAACTTGTAGTGTGCGATTTATACAATCATTATTTAAATGAGTTATTATACTATTCTGGTCGTCATATTTTATTTAATAATACTTTTGATGTGCTATTCTTTAACAGTGTGCTCAACTACTATCCAGGTTTAAAGTTCAACTGCTATACCAGACTCTTTGCTTTAATCTCAGCTACCTCTTTCATAAATCGACTTACATTGTTATCATTTGTCTGCTCAGAACTATAAGGTCATTAGTGCAATTTGTATGGGTTTGATAACATTGCTTTTGCATATTTTGGAGCTCCTGATAAATTGGGTTTATAGATCAAGAGTGGTCTTCAAAGTATTTGTTTGACAAAAAGAAACATTTAATGACCTTTTGATCATTACAAATATGACATTGCAGTTAATAACCTTATAGCACTGGGCCAACGCATTATAAGTACTAATACGAGTCCCATGCCTTCTACATGAGTCACAAGTTATGTGTTTCAGTGTTTTTCCAAGTTGCAATGCCCAGATCGAGTTGAACGTCCTCGATATCCTAGACTGGACCATTAAACATATCCCAGGGAGGGGGGGGGGGGTGGGGGGTCAGTTCCCATTTTTTTTAACGGGGTGGGGAAAAAAACACAACCATACACAGCTTACAAATCTGCTACAAGTCTTCCAGTTCCCTTTTTTTTTAACGGGCTGGGGAAAAAACACAACCATACACAACTTACAAATCTGCTGCATGTCTTAGCATCAGGGTTAGCACAGCCCTCACTAATCCAACCCTCTGATAAAAGTGGAACCATTCTATAGCCATCTGTTTATTGTATCAGGCGGTGTTGTTGATATCTGGCAGGCACTCTGAGCAACAAGACGGTTTCCAGTAACCTCCCCCCACACACCCCCACCCCACCCCCAATTAAAGTCACTGTAACCAGATGACATGTATCACATGTGTGTGATTTTCAGTAGAGGGCGCCTAGTACAGGGTTTAAAACACAATCATAATATAATCCCAACTTACATGAGAGTTTTATAAAATAACTTGATTTTAATCTCGATGTTAATTTGTAATTATTTTGTTATTATAACGAAACAATATTTTTATATCATTTAATATTTGCATATGTTTGGGCCGATCTAACTTCTTACTTAAATTTTCTTGAAAGAATAGATTGATGTGAAATGTTTCTAATAATTATTTTAATAAATTACTTCTTGTAATTACTTCTAGTTGCTTGTCACGTTTGTCTAGTTTTTCTTTGCAGTATTTTTTTCCCTTCCCCTGTTTCCGGGGTACGTAATTACTTGCTGTAAAAGATAACAGCTGTTTTCAAAAATATTTCTTAAAAATTTAAGATTTCGTGGGAGGGCGCTGTACACCAAAACATTCGTGCGTCATCACTTCGAAACTTGTCTTTATTTCTGACGGATAAAGACAGGACCAATCCGATGCGTCACATTGTATTAGGTCCCAGTAGTTTGTGGAGGTAGCTGTAGCCTATGTGGTTATGGTAGGTTTTCAATCGTGCTGACCCCGGTTCGAATCCCACTGCTACAAATTATTTTCTTTTGATTAAGTCGTTGCCGTTATCGCAGTGCATTATTTAAGTAGTGTTTAAAATCACCTGAAAACACCAACGGGCACTGCGGTGCACTGGATTGTTCAATTGCGTGCAGTCCAGAGCTGGGAGACCCGGTTCGAATCCTACCCGTACCAAAAGGGACATGACTTTTACTGTTGGCCGCTGTAATGGATTGGGGTTCCGTCATGTCTCTCCCCAAAATAGGTAGGGTGAATATTCCGGGTCGGAAAGCGAAAGGAGGGACCGGGACTAGCCAATCCCAGAAAGGAACTATATGGGTGATCACCATGCTGGTTCGACCAGACTTTGAGTCCCCTGAACGCCTGGTCGTCACTCCGACTAACTTTCTGCACAAATTTGTTTTTACTTTTAAAAACATTCTTTTTAAGATATTGACTGTTTCTTTACATAATACTGTCTTTTAGTTAATTTTGTGGCAGATCGGATAGAAAGAGTTTTCAAGGCCGAAAATGGCAAGACTTACCCCTTGCAGTTTTTTCCAAATTCGGCCGAAAATAATTATTGTCTTTCCGAATCGCCTGACATTTGGAAGAAAGCTTAAATGGAGTACAAGAAACAGAAAATTCTTGCTTTAGGTCATCTACCTTGTCAACTTTTTAAGATAATTGAATATTTCTCGATATAACGATGCCCTAAAATGAAGATAAGAATGGAATTTTCAACCAACCCCCACGTTGGCGACTGTCTTCTACATACCAAGGGCTTTTTGTCACTTAATTTTGAGGCAAATCGGAGAGAAAAAGATTTCGAGGCTGAAAAAATTGCAAGACTTACTGAATGGAGTACAAGGAGCAAACGTTGTTGCTTTGAGTCTCTTTCCTTGTCAACTTTTTAATAATTTTTTTTTTTCTCATATAACGTGCCTAAAAAATGAAGATAGATAAATGATTTTTCAAACCAACCCCCACGTTGGCGACTACTTTCTACATACCAAGGGTTTTTTTCTTTTATTTTTGAGAGAGAAAGAAGAAGAAAAAAAAGAAAAGAAAATAGACCCTTTGCAGTTTTTTCCAAATTCGGCCTAAAAATATTTTCTTTCCAAATCGTCTAATATTTGGAGGAAAGCTTAAATGGATTGCGAGGTGCAGAAATTGTTTGCTTTGAGTCATCTACCTTTTCAACTTTTTAAGATAATTGAATATTTCTCCATATAACGATGCTCTAAAATGAAAATAAAAATGGAATTTTCATCCAACCCCCATGTTCCAAGCACTTGTTACTTGGCAACTGTCCAAGGGCTTTCTGTCACTTTATTTTGTGGTAAATCGGAGAGAAAAAGTTTTCGAGGCTGAAAAGATGGCAAGACTTACCCCTTGCAGTTTTTCCAAATTCGGCCGAAAAATATTTTCTTTTCGAATCGTCTGATATTTGGAAGAAACCTTTAATTGAGTGCGAGGAGCAGAACATTCTTGCTTTGAGTCATCTACCTTGTCAACTTTTTAAGATAATTGATAATTTTTCCATATAACGATGCCCTAAAATAAAGATAAAAATGGAATTTTCAACCAACCCCCACGTTGGCGACTGTCTTCTACATACCAAGGGCTTCATGTCACTTAATTTTGTGGCAAATCGGAGAGAAAAAGATTTCGAGGCTAAAAAAATTGCAAGACTTACCCTTTGCAGTTTTTTCCAAATTCGGCCGAAAAATATTTTCTTTCCAAATCGTCTAATATTTGGAAGAAACCTTAAATGGATTGCGAGGAGCAGAAATATTTGCTTTGAGTCATCTACCTTGTCAACTTTGAAAGATAATTGAATATTCTCCATATAACGATGCTCTAAAATGAAGGTAAAATGGAATTTTCAACCAACCCCCATGTTCCAAGCACTTGTTACTTGAGGACTCTCTTCTACACACCAAGGGCTTCATGTCACTTAATTTTGTGGCAAATCGGAGAGAAAAAGATTTCGAGGCTGAAAAAATTGCAAGACTTACCCTTTGCAGTTTTTCCAAATTCGGCCGAAAAATATTTGTTTCCGAATCGTCTGATATTTGGAAGAAAGCTTAAATGGAGTGCGAGGAGCAGAAATTTTTGCTTTGAGTCATCTACCTTGTCAACCTTGAAAGATAATTGATTATTTCTCCATATAACGATGCTCTAAAATGAAGGTAAAATGGAATTTTCAACCAACCCCCATGTTCCAAGCACTTGTTACTTGAGGACTCTCTTCTACACACCAAGAGCTTTGTGTCACTTAATTTTGAGGCAAATTGGAGAGAAAAAGTTTTCGAGGTTGAAAAGATGGCAAGACTTACCCCTTGCAGTGTTTCCAAATTCGGCCGAAAAGTGTTTTTTTCCGAATCGCCTGATATTTGGAAGAAAGCCTAAATGGAGTGCGAGGAGCAGAACGTTCTTGCTTTGAGTCATCTACCTTGTCAACTTTTTAAGATAATTGATTATTTCTCCATATAACGATGCCCAAAAATGAAGATAAAAATGGAATTTTCATCCAATCCCCATGTTCCAAGCACCTGTAACTCGGCGACTGTCTTCTACATACCAAGGCCTTTCTATCACTTAATTTTGAGGCAAATCGGAGAGAAAAAGATTTCTAGGCTGAAAAAATTGCAAGACTTACCCCTTGCAGTTTTTCCAAATTCGGCCAAAAAATATTTTCTTTCCGAATCGTCTGATAGTTGGAAGAAAGCCTAAATGAAGTACAAGGAGCAGAACATTCTTAATGGTGGGGAACGGCGCTCCGCAGGCCCCCACGAGAGTTCTCCTCCGAAGGCCTCAGATCCCGTACTCTGCCGTCTTCCCGGATGACTCCGACGAGTCTGCCCTCCTCACACCCCGGAGTACTGGCGGGGGAATAATTGCTTTGAGTCATTTACCTTGTCAACTTTGAAAGATAATTGAATATTTCTCCATACGATGCCCTAAAATGAATATAAAAATGGAATTTTCAACCAACCCCAATGTTCTAAGCACCTATAACTCGGCGACTGTCTTCTACATAAACAAGGATTTTCTGTCTCCTAATTTTGAGGCAAAACGGAGGGAAGACGTTTTCGAGGATGAAAAAATGGCAAGACTTACCCCTTGCAGTTTTTCCAAATTTTGC
The DNA here is from genome assembly GCA_021014325.1 of Plazaster borealis. Lineage (NCBI taxonomy): Eukaryota > Metazoa > Echinodermata > Asteroidea > Forcipulatida > Labidiasteridae > Plazaster > Plazaster borealis. Next base: position 12,229,371 of record CM037459.1, on the reverse strand, counting down.
TTAAACATTTGTACTTTCAAATCGCCTGATATTTGGAATAAAACCTTAAATTGAGTGCAAGGAGCAGAAAATTCTTGCTTAGAGTCATCTACCTTGGCTTGCCCACTTTGAAAGATAATTGATTATTCCTCCATACAACGATGCCCTAAAATGAAGATTACAGTTGAATTTTCAACCAACCCCCATGTTCCAAGCACTTGTTTCTTGGCGACTGTCTTCTACATACCAAGGGCTTTCTGTCACTTAATTTTGATACAAATCGGAGAGAACAAGTTTTTGAGGCTGAACAAATGGCAAGACTTACCCCTAGCAGGTTTTTTTTTTTCAAAAATTCGGTCGAGAACTTTTCCTTTCCAAATCGCTCGATATTCAGAAAAGATCTTAAATGGAGTGCAAGGAGCAGAACATTCTTGCTTTCAGTCATCTACCTTGTAAACTTGTTAAGTTGATTGATTATTTATCCATATAACGATGACCCAATATGAAGATTGAAACATTGAAGAGTAACAAGACTCTAGCCATCCCGGCATGTAGCAGAGGGTGCATCCCTCCCCCTCCTCTTGAACATTTCTGAGATTCTAGTCAGAACACATTGGAGAAACAATGGGATAGGGGGCATGGGGGGGGGGGGGTCACATGCCATGCAGCACGAAATATAAAGTCATACCATTTAGCGGACTGGGGGGGCGGGGGTTACAATGTGAGGAATATCTAAGCGAGTTGATCCAACCACACATTTAAACACAGAACAACCTCTCGCTTCTTGACGGGTGGACAAGAAAAACAGTAAAGAGATTTTAACGTCCGGGTCACGTGGGCCCTGACTCATTCCAGGATCAATATGACCCGGGAATCTTTGTCGGAGAGACGCAGAATCCGAGTTAAAATCAAGTTGTTTAAAGGCACTGTACACATTTGGTAATTACTCAAAATATATATTAGCATAAAAACTGACTTGGTAACGAGCAACAGAGAGCTGTTGATAGTATAAAACATTGTGAGAAACGACTCCCTCTGAAGTAACGTAGTTTTTGAGAAAGAGGTAATTTCTCACTAAAATAATAACAACTTCTTGCAAGAAGTTTTTATTCCTATCTGAAAGCACACAAATTTGTACAACAAGGGTGTTTTTTCTTTCATCATTTTCTTGCAACTTCGGTGACCCATTGAGCCCAAATTTTCACAGGTTTGTTATTTTATGCATATGTTGGGATACCCCAAGTGAAAACACTGGTCTTTGACAATTTCCAAACGTGTTCAGTGCCTTCAATTTGTTTTACCCAAGTTTCACCGCTGAGTTGCAACCTGAACTCATGTTGTTTCCCTTCTTTTCGATTTTAAACTAATCAAGTGTGGATGAATTTACGAATAATATTGCTACACACTTTCTGTAACATGCAGTTACCACAAGGTAATTCAAAACGCAAACTCCGGTCAATTCTGAACCGAGACCTTTTGAGTTCCAATTTTTCTACTTTCATTTCTTTGTGTCTCTTGATACCGACAAAATATGGATGAGTTTACACTACATATTTATTATTTATTAACATTCAGGCTTGTTGTTATTTTATGCATATGTTGGGATACACCAAGTGAGAACACTGGTCTTTGACTATTACAAAACGTGTACGATGCCTTTAACCACTTTCCGGTTGACCCGGAATCCGGGTCAATTCTGACACGGGAGTTTGTTTTTCAGAGTGTAAACCTAGTGTACACTTTTGGGAATAGACTGTGCAAGTCTCGCGCATATTTGAACTTCCGGGACCATTGTGGTCCCAACCATATGGAGATTTACGTGGGCGAGATTTTGTTTTGACAATTATTTTAGTTTAACGTGGTTTATGCCAGTGAAAAATACATATGTTGTTGGGAATGTAATACTTAGTGATAAAAAAATATGAAAGTACAATAATTTCAACAATATCTTGAAGAAAACCCGAAAATTAAACTTGACCTCGGCTTCCGGTTGATGCAAAAAATTAAGAATTTTGTGCTCACCTCCATCACAAACTTATGTAAACGCTTGTTTTGGAAGAGCGACGATAATCGCCAGATGATGTAATTGCAACGCGAAGCCTTTTCATTGCAGTCTATGGTTGTTGAGGCGTCAGCGTCCTCAAAAACTGCGTCAAGCGTTAATTTACCGCCCGTGTGACCTTCGCGAATCCACGCAAGTGGTTTCTGAAAAGTTAAGATCGAATAAGCATCCTTGTCCCAGAGTTTTAATTTTGCTTCACTAATAATTAACACATTATTTGTGTATTTATTATAAAAACTAAAACTGATTTTATAAACATGTAATGAGTATTTTTGTTGTTCAGATTGTGTCATTAGATATAATTTAAAACAAAGATTTGATTTCAGAGAAAATAATGTTCTTCGTTTGACGTGTTTTCTCGTTCCGATACGCGCGAGACTTGCACAGTCTATACAACATGATTCAACTCAAAATTCACAAACTGAAACTGAAATGCTCTGAACTGGTGGTGTTATTCACAGCAATGTCGAACATTAATTATCTTTTATTATCAAACAGTTGTTTTCTTCTCATATACAATCAAGTATAAATGCCGTTGTATCACAACCAATCACGCCACTTGTATACTACACCTTCCAATTAAATTACAGCAGAATAAACACTTAAAAACATCATGGCAAAAACAAACCAGTCCAAATGAAAACAGCTTATTTGTTGATGTCAACTTTTACATCTCGAAACTGATACAATGACATATTTAACTCGACTTTCACGAAATTTAATTTTATAGAAGCTTTCTTTTTCGAACTTTATCCTAGAACCTGCAGTTGTTTTGTGAAATATTTGTGTCGGCTGTGGAAGATCACCTCGGGAGTCGAAGCAGTCACTATGCGTATACCAGGTTACTGTACGGCACATAAATTACAAACAAACAATCCACAATGAAATAACATGTTCTAATAATACATTTCCAATGTAATCAATCAAAATAAATGGGCAAGTCCAGAGAAGGATCGCCTTGTGGTCCCGCACAATGTTCCATAACCATCCCATGGACTAAATAGCATACATTCCTGTCCTGTAACGGAATTCTCCTCGCAGTTGCCAAGCATTGGAATAAAAATCATCTCAACAGCTTTTTCAGAGGGTAAGCCTCGTTCCTTATGTCCCATACGTCAACAATAAAATAAATGAGCCATTGTTTTTGGTATTCGACATGTCTAGCTGTTTTAGGGCATCTGCACTATAAAAAGTCAAATTTAAGACTTTTTAAGACCCTTTTAATGCCACCTTAAACAAAATTTAAGACCAAAAGTAAGTGAATAAAGCAGGGGAAAAAGCTATAACCACTCACACTTTATGTTATTTTTTTTACATACAGCGTAATTCGGTTCTATACGAGCTGGGCCCAATTTCATAGAGCTTCTTCAGCACAAAAAGTAGCTCAGCACAATAAAAAATTGCTTACAAGAATTCGGTTACCAGCCAAACTACCATGTCACATGCACAATTTTCGACTGGTATCCTGCTCATTTTTGCTTAGCAGAAAATTGTTAAGCAATAATTTCTGCTTAAGCAGCTCTATGAAATTGGGCCAAGATAGGAAAATTCATTGCACGTTTCATCCATTTTTTAAGACCTCAAATAACTGAATTTAATACTTTGTAATGCTTTTTAGGGCCTTAAATTTTGATAGTTCAATTTGAGACTTTTTATAACTTTTTAAGGATCCGCGGAAACCCTGTGCTTATAAATTGTGATGCAATAGTACCTCAGCTGAAGATGGTGCATTGGTTTCTTTAACAATCGGAATATTCAAACCAAGTATGTCCACGAAAAGAAGACGGCATATTGTGTTTTATGCATCGAATGTTCCATATTTTTGTGAAATCTTTCTATTTTGAACTATAAACAGCAATGCTACGCTATAGACCACTATCATGCTGCCACCATCTTGGTCATTCTCCTTGTATCCAATAGCAGTAATGAATGCTGATATTCCTTGTATAAAAAAGGAACCAGACTATTTCTCCTTCCAGCCTTGGTTTTGGATACATTGATTTGAGTGGGAGAAAATCAAGATGGTCGCACCATGATAAAGGTCTATAAACAGCAATGCTACGTGTACTTTTCCAAATGAACACTCCAGTTGTTAAACTGTCCAATGCATCAAAGCCACAAAATTATTACTTAACAAAAAAACTCAGTCAAGTTTAACCCAACAAAAAAACACACATATGGAATTCTTTTATCTTTAATAGTATTATTTACATTAATTTTGTGCGACCTAAATTGCATACAGTGAACACACACAATATTACATTAAAACCCAACTTTCCAAATTCCCTCAACCCCGAAGAATTTGGCTTCTTTAAAAAGATTGAAGCATGTTTGCCCGTGGTTTGTCTTTCATCAACTGGGTACAGAAGTAGCAATCCTACAAAACTCGTATCGGTTGATTTTGAAGGACTGAGGCAGTAGGGATCCTACATAAATTCTTCTTTAGTTGATGTTGACAATTGGGGCAGTTGCCTGTAACATCAAGGGGTTGAGTTTAATATAAGTGCATCACAGCAATATCTTTAACAATTAAATGAGTAAATTTGAGATTAGTGTTCTAGAAGACTCCGTAATCTCAATCTACTTCTTGGTTTTTGTTTTACAACAGCTCACGTTGGTAAACGTCTAAATAATCTCACTAGTACGGTAGCTTTCAGTGACCATCCACATGTCCATGTTTCTAAGCTAAATTATAGCATAAAGACAGAAACAGTTATTTTACAAGAAAAAAAGAAGTGTTTTCAAATTGATGTACCTGGTTTCCACGATATAAAACCAGAAAGAGGTTGGCTGTATCTGTTATCCACAATCAACAGACCAAAATCATATTACGGTTGTGGATTGTGGATTACGGTTGCGGATTGTGGATTGTACTTGTGACTGAATTATGGTTGTGGATTGTGGATTGTACAAATATATTATGATTGTGGAGTGTGGATTGTACAACCATACTATGGTTGTGAATTGTGGATTGCACAACCATAATATGTTTGTGAATTAGGGATTGTACAACCATATCATTAATGTGGATTGCACAACCACATTATGGTTGTGGATTTTACAACCATAATATTATTGTTGTTGATTGTGGATTGTACAACCATATTATGGTTGTGGATTGTGGAAATCAGGTACAGCATATCTTTTTCTCGTATTTAGAAACACGTCTTTAATATCTCAATTGTACGTCTGTCTACATTAATTTAACTCGGAAATGCATATGGTGACTTTAAGCTTCCGTACATTAGACATTTTTATAACACTCAATAAAATCACAATCCATATATATATATATATTTATATAAACCTTAACACATTGCAATCACTTTGTTCAGAACCATTAGTGTATTAACAGCAAACAGGGTCAACTTAATAACTACAAAAACAAACAAGAGATGTTCCGGGCGGATTGCCCGAACACCTTATGAGTGTGAGAAATAATGGTGAAAAAACGAACACTTCATGTACCGTTCTAGTTGAAAATACATGTACACTATACAATCATAACATTAATACAAATGAGGAAATCGTGTTGCCACACACAGGTCTGTTTTAATCTTTAACTTGCATTTCAAGATGGATATTTCTAAAAAATTCAATGTTTTATATTTCATAAGGTTTGATTTGAGGTAACAGCATGAACAAAATCTCTCTTACCCGAATAGGTTGAAACGTAGAGGCACTGAACACGTTTGGTAATTGTCAAAGACCAGTATTCTCACTTGGTGTATCCCAACATATGCATAAAATAACAAACCTGCGAAAATTTGGGCTCAACTGGTCATCGAAGTTGCAAGAAAATAAAGAAAGATAAAACACACTTGCTGCACAAATTTGTGTGCTTTCAGATGCCTGAGAAAGGCCTGAAGTCTTTCTCAGATTCAAATACTTTAGTTAGAAATTACCTCTTTCTGAAAAACTACATTACTTAAGAGGGAGTCGTTTCTCACAATGTTTTATACTATCAACAGCTCTCCGTTGCTCGTTACCGAGTAAATTTTTATGCTAATATACATTTTGAGTAATTACCAAACGTGTCCAGTGCCTTTAAGAAAATTGAAATAGAACAATGCAGTTTTGTGTCTTTCTTTTTGGGTTGTTTGCAAGTTTGCAAGTTTGCTGGAGGGTAAATCTGTTATTCCAGGCAATCTCAAAGAATACAGCAAACTATGCACAAATTCCCACCAGGTACTTGCAGGTACTGCAGTGATCAGAAAGTACTAAGTACAGTGCTTTATTTAACGTAAAATGATGTAGAGCAAAGCTCATATTAACCCTCCTACTTTTGGTAAGATTTTCAGCGAGTTGACCAATCTTTTGAAACCACAGGTTGTGTTATGGCAGCACAACTGTGCACAGAACTGTACACACATGTGTCTACTGTGTAGATGCATTCACAACATGACATCATATTGTAGACTGGCATCAGTTTATCTATCATTCAAAAACCACATCAGATGGTACTGACTGGTCAAACAGTAGGAGGGTTAATATTAAACTCATCTGTGATGTCAGAATTAAATCATTAAATTTAAATTTAAGAGTTGCTACTCTACAGCTTTGAATCAGGAAAAATTTGTCAACCAGTAGAAACACCTCTCTAACAATGGCACTGACCAATTATATTAAATCCCTGCATCGCGATAAACGGGATAGACTGCTGAGCAAAGATTAAATCAACTTGACTACATGTACCTGCAGTTTTTATGGTGTCCACATAAGCTTATTCACTTAACATTGCTTTCATTTTAAATTATGGTCTTATAGAAATCTGTGTTGTATGCCTATGAATTATGTCCCAGATACACAACACAGTCTTGTTCGATGGTCACGCAGTTTTGGAAACTAAAAAGGGCAATAAAATATATATTGGGTTCTTTAAAATTCCTGAGACTATACGGGTTTACAGTTTACGATTGAATCTTGCCTCTCGTAGCGCATTCTCTCTCTGCTTCAGCTGGCTGTGAACTGAGTCCTTCAGGTGAGGACTGGTGAACCAGTCTGCAGCAAAATCACGAATATTCTCTGGTCTTTGAGTCAGGACATCTCTGCAGTGCATACAAAGACAAGAGATGTGTGTCTGTTATGCAAATATCAATTGTAGTCCCGAACCTGGGGCTCCCGAGACTTTGGAAGAAGTAGTCGGGACATAAACGGGGATGTTCAAAAAATCGTGCCCCACTAGCCAGGACAAAAGCGGGAACTTGGCTGAGGTCGTACAATTTGTTTCCCTGCCCTACAGGGACAAAAGCTGGAACTTGGCCGAGGTTGTAAAATTTGGTTGCCCTTCCCTACAGGGACATTAGTGGGGACTTTGCAGAGATTGTACAATTTTTTTCCATGCCCCACATGCAAAGGCCAGGATTGTGGAAGTGTTGTGACAAATACCCTGCAAGCTGGAGACAGCCAGGATTGTGCAGGAGATCTGATAAATGCTCTGAATGCCGGGGCCAGGAACATGCAGGGTTTACAAACTAATGCCCTGTATGCCTGGGATTATCAAGCAATTTGAGATCCCCGACCATGTCCCCCCTAGTCCCGGATCCCCATCCCGGGCCAGGACTACAATTGATATGTGCATCAATACAAGGTAGTGCCAGTGATGGTAATGTTTTTAATGTAATAATGTTCCTAATTCCAGGCCTGATACCTTGTTCTTGTAAGGGCAATCCGCAAGATTTCCAAAGAAAAAGGGCACATACTAACACTACAGAAATACAAATTTGTACTGGAACATTTCAAAGGGGCACCAAGGCAATGACCAAGGCCACGGAAAGGCAATTGTTTATAAATGCTGCCTGTGTGAACTTCAGGCCTGGAATACAATGTTGAAGTTATGGTAGGAAATCATTACAAGACTTGACATACAGGTGTTAAAAACAAAATAATGAAAATGATGGGTTGTGGATTATTTGTTTTATTTTATTTCATTTTTTGAGGGAGGGGGGCACATTTTGTTTTCCCAATGCATTTCCTAAAAAAACGTACTCGTCAGAATCTGGTCAGAATGGTCATGATTTTAAAGGCAATTTTACAGCAATTTGAATCCGGAATCAAAGCAAAAGAATATCAACACAAAGTTTTTGCCAGGATTTGGTAAAAGGGTGTCCAAATTTGCTGAAAATTTTAAAACTGGGTGTCCAAGTTGTTCATTTACAGTACATTTACATGTAAATGACAGATAAAACAGGGTGTCCAAATTTAAAACAGGGTGTCCAAAAGACACCCAGACACCCCTCTGGCTTACACTAGATCACATATGTTTGCCAACAAGGATCAACAATGATCTTACCCAAGAAATCCTGCAAGAAGCACGTCTACCTCCGGGTGATCACGAAGAAATTTCTCATTGCCCAACCTAGTTTGAGTCTTTAACGAAAACAGAAGTACGTTAGAGAAAAAAACAAAGTACATGTATCTGGAACCAAGTTTATAAAAAATTTAACTTAAAATACTGAATAATGAAGATGACAATATCAGAGTGAAAAGTACTTTTGAATGCTTTTATCTCCCACGACCCTAATGTAAAAACACAAAAAATTAACACACGTAACAATCTCTGTACATGCTGTAAGGTGGGCTCTGCAGGAATTTCCCGCTTAGCAGAAGTGATTCAGATGTACATCAGATTTAGCCCACCTTGTTGAGCTGTCAGGGCTCAAATTTGGGGGGAAAATCCACAAGACTGCAGGGCTTGTAGCTCAGAATCTTTACTGGACCGGGATTTTATTTACATGACCAGAGTCAAAATGAGAAGAGACTAGGATCAAAATGAGAACACAGTTTTATCATCTAAACTGTTTTATTTGAACAAATACTAAGAGGAGATTTATCTCTTCTGTTTTATCTGATACTCAGCAGGATTGAAAGATATATGTGAGACTCAAACTCAACATTTGAACATCATTCTTTTGCAACGAAGATGTTGAATTGACAAAAACCAAAGACCACCGGACTTGTCCTGTCTTGAGTTTACTGGCCCGACACTGAAATCACTGGCCTCGGGCCGGTGGTCCAGTGTAAAATTCGAGCCCTGGCTGTAATGGCTGTCTTTTAACATCGGTCTTATAACACTCACCATTACAGCCCACCATCCATACATGTCTTAAACGCGTAGTAAAAAAGTACGAGCAAGTCGTACATCTTTGACCGCAAATTTCTCCCACTTATAAACATCACATACTACTCCAACCTCGGCTGATCTGTCCATGCGTGTGTGTATGGCATATCATGAATATACATCAGATGACGTCACGGGAAGCTGTAGTACTTCTGAGCTCGATGTGTGCGTGTGCGTGCATGGCAAGACATGAATATGCAAAAGGTGACGTCGCGCGGCGCTTGCTGTATGGAGTAGGCTAAAAAAGCTACAATGCTGTTGTGCATTCCTCGCTCGTGCATATTCATGATCAGCCGGGCGCCCTGACTTTCTCACGATCAACAGGCAGTGAAGCAGAAGTTAAATGGCGGCCCCGTTACGAGACGAACTTCAATTTAATTTTTGTACACAATTTTTTTTGCCATTTTCAAATCATCATATCTAGACAAAAGCATCATTTGGTGAGCCCTGGAATATGTCACAAAAATTCGCCAGATGTAAGGAACAAAGTGAGAGAGGTTGGAGTAGTATGTGATGTTTATAAGTGGGAGAAATTTGCGGTCAAAGAGGTACGACTTGCTCGTACTTTTTTACTACGCGTTTAAGACATGTATGGATGGTGGGCTGTAATGGTGAGTGTTATAAGACCGATGTTAAAAGAGAGCCATTACAGCTCAACAAGGTGGGCTACATCAGAATATGACCACAAATGATTTTTTAAGCTGCTTCATTCCAAAAGGACTTTCAAATTTAAGCAATTCAATTCATTCACAAAATTTTATTCAGATGTTACCTTTTGTTGGTAAATGACACGAATAAGTGGTATCATTGTCAGTGTCGCCGTGGTCCAGCATGTCCAGTGGTTAGACTGCAGGAATTGCAATCAAACGGTTGTGTGTTCGAAATCCTACCAGGCTAACCACTGAATTCACAATGACTAGAATAAGCACTGTCATACAAGTTAGTTACTGAACCACAATTTATTGACTTGTGCAATTCATGTCATAATCATAGACATTGATTGATGATTTGAATCAATTTGTTGGTATTGAGAGAGATTGGCTGTTGGTGCCAGCTTGGTGTTTATATCCCCGTGTGGGAGTTTGCCGATTTCCCTTAATGGAGAAATCATTTAAAAAAACAAAAAACATTGTTTTGGGGGTTCCATTTCTTGCACCCAACAAAGAATGTGTAAAATGCAATTGCAAAGAAAAGATGTCGAATCCATCCGCCGTTTTTTCTCGTTTTTGACAACAAACACAATCATTATCTGTGTAATAAAGAATGAAAATGTGGCAGTTGAACACAGAATCTGGTTTGGTTTGAATGCAATAACCAGAGTTAGTTAAAATTGTAGGCCCAACGTTTAACACACAGCGAGGCCGAGCGCCTTAGTTTCCCAAATGCCCATAGTTTGCAAAACAAACATGTCCGGAAACAGGGCAAGCCACTTGACAATGCTTCAAATCACTCTGCGCTGACTTTTCGATTTAAATATTCCCTAAAAATTACGCCACATTCTCTTCGACACACTTACTTTAAATTGGTTAAGTTTTTCTTGCTGTTCGGCGCTGAGGGCACCCAGGTCATAGCCCTCCATTCCGCGGGGCGGATTGTGATTTGGGACCGCCATATTTCAGGTTGACATGGAAATCTCCCGTTGCGATTTGTAAACAGCGCCCTCTATAGGTCGAGTTGGTGTCCAAATAATTAAAGTGTGGGAACACTGGCGGAGAGCCGCTTCTAGCAGGACAACCGATGAAAACATTTTTCTTATCATAGCCTAGGTCTAATTTAACTGTCAACCACAGATAGTAGAACCAGTTTCAAGATCCATCTCGTGAAAGCCTTCCCATGGCAAAGGAACAGCAAGAAGGGGAAAAGGGGGGGGGGGTAGACTAGGCCAGGTTCATACTTCACCCGAAAGCGAAAGCCGTTTCTGATAAAGACAGGACAACCCGCATTGCCAGGGCTGCAGGGAAAACATATTTTCATTTTTTCTTGTCACTAGGCCTAATTTCACTGTCAAGCGCCATCTCGTGAAAACCTTCCCATGGCAAAGGGACAGAAAGAAGAGGGGAAAAGGGGTTGGGGGATAGACTACTTAGGCCCTGTTCATACTATGTCTTCACTCGAAAGCGAAAGCGAAGTGAATTGTCTTTTGTCACAAAGTGGAAAGATGGCCCCTATGAATTATTGCGTCATCAAAATTCGCTTTTGCGTGAAGTATGAACCGGGCCTAAGATGCATAGGCTGCTCATGCAGCAGAATACTGTGGGTCTAGTCATAGTTTATTTCTGTCAGGCATAACATTTTAGGCAATACAAAAATGGATTGAAATTCGATACATGATACAAACAACATAGTCGTAGGTCAAGAATAATGTGTGTTCTTAGAATGCTGCAGATGACTATGCTGCAGATCTTCGAAACAACAAACTTGTGAACAGTAGGGCCTACAGTAAAAATTGTATGCAGGCTATAGCATGCCTGGGCCCAATTTCACAGAGCTGCTTTAAGCAAACAATTGCTTATCCATTGTTTGCTTAGCAGAAATAGCAGGATACCAGTCACAAATTGTACATAAGACATGGTATTTTGGTTGGTCACCTTGTTCTAGTAAGCATAATTTTGTTGTGCTTAGCAGTACTTTTTGTGCTTAAGCAGCTCCAAATTGGGCCCTGGTGCACGGGCTTGTCTTGTAAAGTATAGGTGTACTCTGAAAATAATTAATACAAAACACAGAAATAGTCACTCTCGTCAAAGAACAGCTGGATTTATTTTCCCATTATGAGAACTTTTGACAATTGAAGATCGAGGAAAATTGGAGCACGCGGATGGTAGGCCCTATGGTTTCATTGACACTTTTTACCAAAAGTTGTGTAAAAATTGATTCAAACATCAGGGCCTAAATAGGCTATACATGTATTCAGTAAAAATGACACTTGTAAATTGTAACTTGTTGCACTTAATATAATTACCACATCAGGTTTATTTATTTATCAGTAGTGAAACAAAATTAAACTTTCTTCCACAAATTATCTTGCTGGCCAATTTTTCTTCCAGCAAGATAATTTGTGGAAGAAAGTTTAATTTTGTTTCACTACTGATAAATAAATAAACCTGATGTGGTAATTTGCTGGACACAAGCCCAGGGGCCAAATGAGTTAAACCTTTACAACAATACAAACAAACAAATCATAATACTAAATAAATTAAATAAATGTAGGCCCTATCCACTGTATTCCAAGAATGGGAAATGCCTATTATTATATCCAAACTCGGGCCACAAAGTTCCCTTACCTAAAATCTAAAAACTCAAGGGTCAGAATTGACCCGGATTCCGGGTCCAGGGGGCCTGACCCATTATGGGTCAGGCTGACCCATTATGGGTCAGGCTGACCCAGAAACTGGTTTAAAAAAAGGAACTTTAACAGGATACACAGTAGGCCAACAATGGAAACAATGGTACTTCATAATTCTCTACCCCCCCTTCCCTCGCCCGCCCCAACCCACAAGGAATTCTTCACAAAATCGATAATAACAACATTAGAAATGTAACCAAAACACGTTTTGAACCAATAACTTATAACAATTCATCCCCTACTACAATAAATGTGAGTAACACTAGTAGTGTGTTGAGAAAAGCAGCATGGCGAAGGAAAACTTGACGATACACACAAATTTATACAATTTCTCACCAAACAAAATTATTATTTCAAAGATTATATCGATATACTACGTTCTTCGGTACTTCTATAATGACGTAGTTAAGACAAAAACATCGTTTTGTCAAATAACCCCGACGTAATTGAATGTGCTTTAGCACACCTGGCAAAACTGAAACCTGTTTTTGACGTTGTCCGCCAACTGATGAAAGAATCACAACTTAAAGGGGATTTCGTATTTTTTAATGTATATGATTATACCTTAAGCATTTTTGACCTTTGGCAGCCGTTATTTTGTCATCAATGGCAATGGCATGTGTCAGGCCGTATCCGAATTGGCGGCTACAGCTACGGATATGACTGTTGCTAAGGATGTCCTATACTTCAACACATGATGACGCGGAAATCTAGCCGTAGCCGTAGCTGTAGCCGTCAATTCGAACACGGTGTGTGCCCCCCCCTCCCCGTTTAAAGGGTTGGGCTTATTACGAGACGGCCTCGAATTTTTACCCAAATACCCCTTTCCCCACCTATAATGAAGTTTAGGAATAAGGTCTAGTCAGGGGCGGATCCAGGATTTTCCAAACGGGGGGGGGGGGGCGTGAAAATATACCAAGCAGCAAAATGATAAATGAAGTTTGTTGCCCCATTTCTCCCTCCCCTTCTCTCTCTCTCCCTCTTTTTTTCTTTTCTCCCTCTTTTTTTTTTATATGAAAAAGGGGGGGCGTGCGCCCCCCACGCCCCCCCCTGGATCCGCGCCTGCTAGTTTCCCGACCCCTCCTCCGAAAAAGAACTACTGGTAAAAGTCAGACGTTGGTGATCGTTGGCAAGGACGTCATCTGCCGAGTTCGAGCCGTTGCGGGCGCTTGAGCTGGCGTTGTTATTAGAAGACGTGATCGCGTTTTCTTGTCGAAACAGACGTTTCTGAAGTTTGATAATGTCTTTTTTCATCTCGGCTATAATGAGAAGAACAAGCTCGCTTGATCCTGAGTCACCCTGTAATGTGTTTTTTGGGGTCGAATACAAAAAATAATAAGTTACAGAGTAGGTAAAACAAGGGCAAAACAAGTCTAAAAATAAGGTTGCTCGGTACAATGATCGACAAAGGCTTGAAACAATTTGACAGTTTTTGTAAGCCGACTTTTTACAAAAATAATACCAGGGCAAATCGTCCCGATAAATATTCCCGTGTGCAATACTACTATATGTACAAGAAAATTATCTCCGAACAACCAATTGTTTTCTTTCTTTTTCCCCCCAAAAATAAATTAGAATTAGAATAGTACGACGGCCACTCATGGCAAAAACGTAAACCGTCACATTATATTCTGTTTAAATCAAAATTGCTGTAAACTACATTGAGGAATTCCAAAAATCTACTCTGCGGCAGTAAAATAGCCTCCTGAATTCCGAAATCTACTCCACGGCAGTGATGCATAGCAAGACAAGTTCTCAAAGAACAAAAATCTACACAGCAAAGTTATACACACATGGTGTTACCGCAAGCCAAATATACATTGATACCCTACCATGCAATGCCTCAAAACCTATGACAGGTTACTAATATAGATATGTAGGCCTTTTCTTCCAAAAATCAATGATGCAATACGTCTTGAACCTACAATAAGTTCGTTCTGGTATCAATGATGCTGTTAATTAAACAGGCGCGTGTTTTCGCAGTAGTGATCAACAACTGTTTATGAGGAGGCCGTCAGTTGTTGGTTGAAGCCGCATGACACGGACGTCATTATACTGGTGTCAGTATCATGGGTTTTGGCTTAATAGACTTCGTCTCTATAGAAGTACGTTCAACAAATATTCTCGGTTTGTGATCCAAATGGCTTTGAATGGAGGTATAGTCCCTTGTGGTTGATTATATACTTGACACTTAAAATAAAAAGTCGCATCCCCTAAGGTGATCCCTCTGCTGCCGCTTCTCAGTATTGTATCGCAAAATTGGATGTGATCCCTGGCTACACAGCAGTTACAGGTTGAATGACTTCTGACTGGCACTCCCGAACAAAGTCGTTGACAAAATAGGGAGATCGCCGAAATAAGGGCTACGCTCAGTTGGTAGAGCGCCAGTATGTTGCAGAGGTCGCAGGTTCAAGTCCCGTTGTAGTATTTTTTTCTTTTTTTCAAGCCACAATTATCTAACAAGTTGATACAGATTTTATGGAGCAAAATCCACTTGAGCAAAATTGTACTCGGGAAGGTGAATGAAAAGAAATACACATTATCACAATCTGTTTGTGAGATGTTTTTCCCTTCACCGATGTAAATTTTCCACTTACGGATTCATTCGTCGGTAATCACTGAAACTAATAAACGTCTGAACCGTTTTGGTATGTACACTCTAAAAACGTACGGGTCAGAATTGACCATATCTGGATCAGTATGACCCGGAATCTGTGTCAAAAGGACCCATAAATGGATCAAAATGACGCAGATTCCGAGTTAAAAACACATCTTTTAACCACTATCCGGGTCAGACTGACCGGAAACGGTTCAAGCCTCCTTAGACCCGGATAGCGGGTCAATCCTGACCCGGGAGTTTCTAGAGTGTGGCCATTATGAACTACGAATATACACAGGTTTTTTTTACCTTTTCTCCCCTGGCTCCTGGTACGCCAGTTTCACCCTAAAAAAGAAAGAAAAATTGTTGTGCAGTTTAAAAAAAAAAAGGGGGGCACAGATGGGGTTTGTGGTTTTGGGTAGTGATAGGGTTGGGGAGGGGCTGGTGGGACCGTTTCAAGTCGTCTGGACACGGCTGTCGTCGTGTGCGCGGTAGAATGACGTGGACGAGAAGTTACCTAGAGAGGGCATAAGCATTTAAAATGTGCAAAATTGTGTTTCAAGAAAACTGAGTGTGAAAGTTTGATAGGTTTTCTGCCATTCATAAGTCATTATAGGAAGGTTAAGTAATGCATGAGAATGGGAAAACATGTCTTTGGGGGGTAATTCTAGCAACAACAATGTAACAGTAATGCCACATTTGTTTTTCAGGAGCTATTTGATTGCTTACGTCCTTTTGTTACTGGAAAAAATACTTTGTGTGCCTGGAAGAAGGGTGTAGAGCCTAACGTCCTTCTTCCGGGTACCCCGACAAGCTGATGATTAATGTCATGTTTGAAATAAAATAAGAATGAATAGAATGAACCTCGATTCACTTACCCTTGAACCAGTCGCTCCTCTTGGACCCTGGAAAATATTTAAGAAAGAAAATGGGTAAAACGCAAAATAAGGCATCAAAGACAACAAACTACTAATCGAAAGGTCAATCGAAAGGTATCGTGTGTGAATCAACGGTGTTAAATAATTAAAATACATCCATTCAGATGTGATGAGGTCAATGGAAGTCTAAGCTCTGAAATAATATGGAAACAGTGATCTATACTGTTTGAATAGATTAACTCTTTCCCCGATCTTCGGTGCTGATTATTTCGCTTATCTATATCTATTATGTTTTAATTTGAGAAGAGTATAGTATGAAAATAAATGTTGACTTGAATGAATTGAGTGAATACGTGGCTATGTACAGAGAACTAACTATACGGTTTTATTTTATTTTTTTCGTCACTTGATTCTCTTGAATTCAAGTTGTTTACGTTCATTCTTACCGTTACCCATCGGCGACTTAGCTCGTCCACTGTCAAGTTTGCTTCACCAACCGTCGGCAGCCCAGGAGGCCCTGGAGGTCCCGGCGGTCCAAAGTCTCCCTTCTTCCCGGTCAGTCCCCTTGATCCCATTAACCCCATCGGACCAGGTTCACCGATCTCCCCCTTGACACCCTTAGGACCTTCCACTGATGATTCAATAAATCCCCTTCCTCCAGCGTAGACGCATGACCCTTTGTCCCCTTTAGACCCCGGTAGACCTGTCTGGCCGAGTACCCCCTTGAAGCCACGGGAACCCAGCGGACCGGGGGAGCCCGTGTCTCCCTTGTGTCCAACAGCTCCCCGGGGACCCATAGAGCCAGGGGATCCATGTCTACCGGGTGCTCCAGTTAGACCAGGCGGACCGTGAGTACCGTGTAACCCTTTTTCTCCTTTGTCACCCTTCGCACAAGGCCTACCGGGTAAACCGGGCAAACCTTTGGGGCCGGGCATGCCTGATCCCGGTTCCCCTTTCTCTCCCTTGGCCCTCTGACTGGGCTGTAGGGGCATCTGCTGGTTACTGTTGACATGTAGAAGTACTTCACTGGATATAATTGGAGGCTGAGGTAATCTGCCTTCTAGAACGGCAATCTAAGCATAATAAGTGAAACACAAGATCCATCATAGAAAGTATGCGTCGTGAAACTTTAAGGGTGGAGATACATAACTGGGACAAGTTTATGTAAATCCCCAATGACAGTACATACGATAAAAGGTTGATCTAAACGTGAAATTTTTGTTAAACAACTTGCACGATTAGGGCATGGAGCCCTTTACCTACTACTTCTTCCCGGGGGGAGAGAGGTCCAAAAGGAGGCTGATACTAAAATATAGCAAGGCCCAAATTCAGGACTTTATGAGCTGGAAGCAAAATTTCTCAGAATGGCATAAAAGCGAAGCCTTAGTTAATGACACAAGAGAGAACACAGTCGTCCATAAAAATGTGTACTATTTTTAAAATACACTAACTAGAAGCTGTAACAGACCCCTTTTATAACGTGCAACGCTGCTGGTACGCTGAGGTCACGCGGACACGCTTTTACGCCACCAAGAACAGCTAGCTATCGTCCAATGGGCTGCCTCCGTTTACCTCAGTGAGGGCGCTGTTTTAGAGTGTGACGTCATATGCAAGGGATCTGTTACACAGACCAAGGGGCCGATTTCACATAGCGTCACGATTCATCTTTTATACGAGTTGTCATTATCGCCACAGTAACTTGTATTGTGACATCACACTTTGCTTAGCAACCAAGATTGATACTAATTCTAGGATCAATCTGAGCCTTTTGTGAAATCGGGCCCATGGCCACATGTGAGATTTCAGTCGCACCTTGGCTTGTACTTTCAATATAGCATCTTTGAAAGACTGGAGTTGATTGCAGCTGGTGGAACATCGCCCATTCGCAAATGGCCCCTCCGGTTCAACGTCCCTCCTGTGATCTAAATCGGGCAACCGTGGGTCAAAGGGAAATGACTAATCATAAATTTGGGAGCAAAATTATTACTGAAATTAAACGTCAGTGGCCCTTTCAGGAAGACGTAAGCAGCAGTGAATAAATCATACTTAAGAAATGCAAGGAATTGTCACTTTTAATTCCAGTTTTCCAGTGTACAATTTTGTTATGGCACCCTTTATTCAAAGTGAATTACCAAAACACTTAGTACAGGATTGGTCAGGAGTGAAAATTATTGGTAAAGTTCAATCTGAAAGTTCATACCAGTATACCAATTCGCCAGAGAAATATTTCCATCTGAAATGCTGTCAAAGTCGATATCCCTCCAAATCACCGTTGCTTGTTGTTTCGATTGCCAAAATCGAAAGAAAAAAAAAGCCCAACGTAAAGAGGTGATTCAGAAATCTCGGTAATTTACCAGTGTCAAATAATGTATTATTATGGCTATCATTTTTGTTCGTCAAAACTTTCAATATTGAATGGACCACGCTTCATGTTTCGGGACTTCACTGAGTCCAACAGAGCTGGTAAGCAGAAACCATTGCCTTGGAAAATTTACTCAGCGAAACTGAGTGGAACCAGGAACAAACAATGAACAAGAATCTGGTTCTGATGAGTCAAAGTATAGCTAAAGGTATCGTACACGTTTGGTAATGACTCAAAACAAATATTAGCATAAAAACATACTTGGTAACAAGCAACGGAGAGCTGTTGATAGTATAAAACATTGTAGGAAACGACTCCCTCTGAAGTAACGTAGTTTTTGAGAAAGAGGTAATTTCTCACTAAAATAATAAAAACTTCTTGCAAGAAGTGTTTATTCCTATCTGAAAGCACACAAATTTGTACAACAAGGGTGTTTTTTCTCTCATCATTTTCTTGCAACTTCGATGACCAATTGAGCCCAAATTTTCACAGGCTTGTTATTTTATGCATATGTTGGGATACACCAAGTGAGAACACTGGTCTTTGACAATTACCAAACGTGTTCAGTGCCTTTAAACAATTAAACAGCTGCATTGGATTGACACCAAGGCGTTGGCTTCGACGTTTACTTTTGTTGATGTTCGTTGTTTGGTTCTGTTGCTTCCCGTTTGTAAGTGTACTGCCGGCCCCATGTCGTGAGTTGTTCTTTACTTTTAATATTGGCAAAGGCATTTGAACTAAATACAAGAGCACTTCGTTTGTAAAATACAAATGATACTATTGTCGGATAGTCACATAATCTTAATCATACACGTGCCACAAGGGAACTCAGAGTGTACAATCGACAATGACTATACTTCTCGAATTGCTCTAAAAGAATGGAGTTACGGAGCCTGGGAAATGACATGTCATGTTTGTGTCTCGTGACCGGGAGTTAACATCTCATGCATGGGAACGATCGTTAAGCATGTCACTTCTTGGACACCGTAAGATGGTTAGACTCTCCTTGTTTTAAACGTAACCGTGTAGGCCTAGTTTGTTCGGAGGGTTTTGTTTAATTTGTTTGTTTGTTTTTTTCTTCATTCATTTCTCACCTGTACCATTCACTCCTTCCGCTAAAGCACACAATTTCCCATCATCCCCTATTTGGTAACCATGACGACAAGAACAATAAAAGCTCCCAGCGGTATTATTACAAAAATGATGGCAGCCTCCATTGTTATTGTTACACTCGTTGATATCTGCGGGGAAGATGATACAAAGATTAAATGTATTACACAGGATTGGTAAGGATACAAAACATCATGGTTTATTTTAGTCTGAAAGCTGACTGATTATAAAATTCACACTGGAACAATTACTTTTTTCTGTGAAATATTTTTCTTCTGAAATGAAGTCACATTCGCCACAACTGTATCTGAAAACCTAAGAAAAAAAGAAGAAAACAAAACTACGCAACAGCCGATTTAGGTTGTTAAATCCAAAATTTAGGACAATGTGTTTTCATACTGAAAATTGTGCATATTTTTTTTCACTATTTTCTCCTGACTCATACAACAAAATTGGCCCAAATTTCAACAGGTTTGTTATTTCATGTATGGTTGATCACACAAAACATAAACACTGTCTTCAACGTGTTTATCAGCTCTACCAATCCTGTGTAATACCTTTAAGGGATTACTGCGAACAAATAGGGACATATTTTAAATAAAAGCAGCATGTGACAGAAAAGTACGGAACATTAGCGGAAGACGCAGCAAAGATGTGGAATAAACGCAGCATAGATGCCGCAGGATACAAAAGGCTAGATGTCGCAAGAAACGGCAGAAGGTGTGGCAAAATATTGGGAAAATGTATACTATCATTAGGTGTTATACTATCGGCACTTATGGGATTGTAAAGAAAAATGGTAAGCAATGAGGCACATAGATAAATACGGAAGGCATTATTAACAACACTCAAATGAGAGTACTATTGATGACGTAGTTTATCCCTCACCTTCACAATAAGGATGTTCTCGGATGCGGAACTTTTCCTTATTCAGTTCGTATCCATGGTAACATGTACAATGAGCACGCCCAAAGTCATCAGAGCATCGCTGCTCACAAGGTGCACTGGCGCATACATCCAATTCTGGAATAATAATTATGATCGAAAAAAGATGACAAACTACAATTTTCTTTTTAATCTTTAAAAAGTTAATGTTGCTTTCGTGGTTTATGTTGGCAGTCATGCTTGTTGTTAGTTGGTTTTGTTGCCGTTGCTGCTGCTGTTGCTGCTGTTGCTCCAACCCCTGCCGCTGCTGTTGCTGTTGTTGTTGCTGCCGTTGTTGCTGGTGTAGCTGCAATTGTTGTTGCTGTTGTCGGTTTTTTTTTTTTCGTCGTCAATCGTTATCGTCATTGTCGTTGTTGGTGTAGTTGTTTTGCTGCTGTTGTTGTTGTTGTTGTTGTTGTTGCTGCTGCTGTTTTTGGTGGGTTTATTTTTAACTTATGAGAGATTAGAGATTCGTTGGCAAAAACATTCCACTTGCTCCTTCTTACCTATTAATACACAGCGACCGTCAGCATACTGGTAGCCAGCGCAGCATGTTTTTCTGCGGAGGAAAATAATATTATTGGCGGCTTGTCAAAATATTAATCGAGGATCATTGAGTTTTATGAGCCAATACACTTGTTTCGTGGAAACACGCATGACAGTATTTATACACAGTGTTTCTATGCGATTAGTAGGCAGTTTTGCACAGTTTGTTTCAACGCAACGATAATGGATCAAATCTGTATATACACAACCTTGCTCCCCATCGTCAATGCAAGGTTAAAAACCCAAACGTTTCCGCAATTTAAACACAATTTAGCGTTTGACAAATACATCAAAAGACATGCCCGTGCCTTGTTTTGGTGGCGGAGTGTATTTGGGGCAAAACTGCAGGACATCCGATTCAGAGAAACGTTTAATTGAAACAATGCACGGTGTCTTATTCAGTGAGCCATGGAAGTCTTTGCCATGTTTCCTGCATACCGACTATATATAGATTACATCCATCGATTGTCAATTTTATGGAGACCGGACGATTTTCGTTTTTCAGGCCCGTTTCAAAACCAGTGGCCTTTTTCAAACCTCGGCTCTGGCTCCGGCTCCGGCTTCGGTTCCGTCATCAATTTTGGAGCAGTGTACATTTTGCACGGTGTTTCCAACATCAAACGGAGCCCGGAGCCGGAGATGGAGCCTAAGCCGACGTTTGAAGAAAGCCCGAAAGGCTTCCGTCAGTTATTTTGAAAATGTGCGCACGGAGAATACAAGCTGGAGCCCAAACCCAGGCCGTGGTTCGAAGGGCCTGGAAATTAAGACAGTAAAAACCAGTACACGTGTCCAACAAGGTTCTAGTTAAAGGAACGTTACAGAACTGGTAATTAAAATTTTCTTTAAGCTCACAGATTTACATAAAACTTACACGGTCTAATGATGGTGATAGTTTCTGTCTGAAATGCCATATTTGATGAGAAATAAATAAAACTAATTTATCGCTCATGGGCGTTTTATTCATGCATTGTATAACACATGCAAATGTGTAATCGGTTTTTCACTATTTTCTCGTGACCCAGATGGCCGATCGATCTCAAATTTCTACAGGTTTGTCAGTTTATGTACAGTATATGGTGGATTATATAAAGTGCTTAACTGTTTTGTTAACAAAAACCAATTTTGTAATGTTCCTTTAAGAGATTATAAATGAAGCAAGGGTTTCATAAACTATGCAGGGTGCAGAGGGAAAAATGCATGTGTTTTTGATATCATTTGCAAATACAGTATGAAACTTTGAAAACATAATTTGACACGTTCCAGAAGACCACACGATGCTTCCGCGTTACACACTGACAATGATTGATGGTGGTGCGTTTAATTTACGACATGCAGATCTCGTATTTCTTTATGAACTTGAGGTGCTCAACCGCTGACTTGTGTTTTTTTCTGTTCAAGGTTTGGGGGAACTTCCAGCCTGCTAAAGATGTCACATGGGTGTCGTGGTAGGTTTGAAGGTCACACGCAACTGGTGAGATCCAAATTGGAACACGACACTCGAAGACGAATTATTAATAATGCATTACGCCGGGCTCAATTTCATAAAGCTGATTGCCGGTGAGCAAATTTCTGTGCTTACTTTAGCAGAAAAAAAACACTGCGTAAGCTAAAGGGTTTGTTCATAAGCGATTGAGAAGATTTGACAGCGCATGTGCACACAATGGTTTTGCATTGTTGCGTCACTCATCTGCTTGCAGAAACCGCCGCCGGCATGTAAGCGTGCCTTTTGCTCTGCTTACGGTTAGCAGTCAGGGCCCAATTTCATAAAACCTGTAATAGTAAGCACACAAACTTGCTAAGCACAGATAATCTTGCTTACCAGTAACAGGTTACATTCCATATCATAAAGTTTACATTGTTGCGACTGGTGCCCTATACTCATTATTTGCTTAGCACAGAAATATGTTCAGAAGTATTTTCTGCGAAACAGCTTTATGAAATTGGGCCTATCAGTGTTTATGCTAATGGCCACTTCTGCTAATGGCCACTTCGTAAGCAGAAAACGTCTGCTTACGGGCTTTATGAAATTGGGCCCTGGTCCCAATTTCATAAAGCATGTAATCACAAAAACTTGCAAAACACAGAAAAACTCTTGCTTAAGAAAAATAGGTTACCAGCCAAAATACCATACAGTTACCATTGCTGTGACTGGTACCCCACTCATTTCTTGCTTAGCAAAGAAATTTGCTGAGCAGAATTTTCTGCTAAACAGCTATATGAAATTGGGCCCTGGTTACAAGGATGCGGTTAAGAAAAGATAAGGGGTTGTACAAAATATTCCCCACTCAGCGGCACATCCATCGTGGGGTGAGGAGGGACCGTGGGCTGAGGAGGGGGGTAGTTGCAGTGTTAGGGGGTTGCACAAATGAACATTCTGCACAACAGAGACATTGCACTCCAGAGAGTTTCCCCGTGGGGACAACTTATTTGGCCCAATGTCATAGAGCTGCTTTAAGAACAAAACGTAGATAAGCACAACAAACCTATGATTACCAGAGTAATATTACCAGCCAAACTGCATACCATGTCACAGGTACCATTATGTGACTGGTATCCTGCTAATTTCTGCTAAGAAGACATTAAAGCAATACTTTTCGTTCATGCTTCATAAAATTGGGCCATGTATGGGTAATATTAAACAAATTAAACCTACTTTGCACACCTTCCGACGCTTCCATCCCATTTGCGACACTCGTATGAGGATGTGATGACTTTAGACGGTGGACACTCCTGTCTAAAGAATAAACCAACAGAGAACAGCATTGGTCAAACAACATTGAGGAACTAATTGTGCTATGGGTGTATTATACCACGGAGCAAACGCACATGTCCTCATTGTACACCTAGCCGAAGAGAAGCAAATAATGGTAAGGCCTACTTGTTGGTTCTTTAGCGTAATGGTACATTATTGGTGGTAACAAAATGTACTCTGTCTGTCTATGTCTAGCCTGTTTCACTCCACTGCAGGAGGAAAGCCTCTTCACCAATTCTCCATTTAACTCTATCCTGAGCTGTCTGTTGCCAATGAATGCCCCTGTGTACTCAGTTCATCTCTTCATCTTCTATTTTGTCTCCCTCGTTTTCTTGTTCGGTTTCTTGGAGTCTAGTAGTTGGTTGTTTTGCATGCCCACCTGTTGTCCTCCTTGCTAGGTGACCTGCCCATCCACTTATTCTATTTAATGGTCTTAATAATATCCTGCACTCTTGATTTCTTTATTAGGTCCTCATTTTGTCACCCTGTCCTTCTTTGTTATACTCCTATCATTATTCTTTCCATAGCCCTCTCTGTCACCCTTAGTTTTTTCTCAAGTCGTTTGGTGGTTGTCCATGTCTCGGCACCGTACGATAGGACTCTACCAGAGACTAATGAAGTGTCATTTTGTTAATAAAACTTTCCAATACTGTGAGGTCAGTGTCTTGTCTCTGGCGGTCAGGGCCAGTAGAGTGGCGGATATAGGAATACACATCAATCAGTCAGAACAATAGCCTCGGATATACATGTATAGTGTGACGCTCAAATTCTGCATGCCTAGAGGATTCGGAGGGTTAAGTTGTGAACTTTATCTCACAATCTCCCAGGCAATGCTTGCAGATTCAAGTTCGCCATTTAGTGAATAAAATTACCACCTGGGGAAACCTCACTGTGTCTAGAAGTCATTAAATTGAGGGCCGAGACCGATATTTTGCCCTACTAAAAAATGTATCCAACCTAAAAAGAAAACACAGCCATTGCGAATTCATGACCGTAAAATCCTCGGTAAAGCTCACTAGCATCAATAGTTTGATTATCCATATAACAGGTTGTTTCCCTCAATTGACCACGGTATTAACTTAAAGGGACACGTTGCCTTCGGGTTGGGCGCTGTTGGGCGCTTTTGGGCTATAACAAGCGTTTGATGTATAATGAGCACGGTCGGAAAGATGTTTAAAAAGTAGAATATAATTATCCACACAAACGTGCCTTAGAAATGCTTCGCTTTTGCTCACTTTCGCGAAACAAAACGCTCCGCCATTTATGGGAGTCAAGATTTTGACTCCCATAAATGGCGGACAAATTCTATTAGTCTTATTTCCAGTCGCAGCTGTTGAACTACGACCGAGCAATTATTTTATTAAAAATGTTACGATTACCATCTGTTTATTGTATTCCAATAAATATCCAACACCGAGCTGAATCTAGCACAGTATTGGGCCCGATATAGCCAGCCGGCGATTAGAACACATGCAGTACAGGGAGGTGAACCAAATGTGATAGTTTGTCTCCTCCCTGTACTGCATGTGTTCTAATATTCTGAATATGCGGCTGGCCGTTCCGCAAATACGCGGCTGGATATTTCGGACCCAATACTGCTAGCTTTAGCTCGGTTTACAAGTTGCGAGCGAGGTAGAAAATGAGATTATAGACCTTTCTTTTGTTGATAAACAAACCGCGCTGGTTGGCATGGACGGCCGAATGTTAGCAAAACATTCAATCGTGTTAACAAAATTTGTGTGGAAATTCAACATTTCTGTAAATTTTCAATCAACCAAAAATACATACCATGATTGGTTGCTTTGTTTCCAACAAATTCAACACTATTTTTGAATTTTGTGTAACATTATTACAAACTGTGGCTATCTGCTTATGCTTTACATTTATGGCTTTCCATAGTTTTCCAACCTCGGTTGGCAAAAACTCGGGCTGTGACGTTGCAAAAGAAAGGTCTATTACCCGGTTTTCATCTGACCATAGAGCAAGGAGATCTGACTGGTTTACCAGGCCACTGACTACGGCACTAGCGTAACGACTGTTCGTCGCGCATTTTGCCCATTACATGGACGGTGGTATTTACGGCTGGAAATCCGTATACGTTTCGCGGGGCAGATCTCGGGGTCAGATGGCAATGTTTTGTTTTTTTAATCACCATTCACTAATTATAACACATTAAAGGCATGTTATTGCACGAACAACTCTTAATAAGGATATGGAACACTTCCAAACAGCAAAATTTCTTGAGATTTTAAGGCAACGTGTTCCTTTAATAATTTTGTAAGTGAAAGCTAATTGGAAGGCGTAATAGGCAAATCATGACGCCAATGGTTTATAGTTTGTTCAGTATGTGGGAGGTATTTGACCCAAGGGTATATCGCTAGAGATAAACCAAGAGTGTGCACAAAATAAAGCAACTGCCGCACTCCGTTTGCGCATTATAAAGATTTGCCTGAATGGTCGAACAATGGGAAAATCTTCTAGTTTTCAATACGCGGGTTCGAGTAGAAATATTAAAAGGGGGGACGGTCCAGTGATGGAGACGAATCTCCCTGAAGACGAAAACAAAATAATAGGTTGTAAAAAAAACACCAAGAAACCCCGCATTGTGAAAAGAAAGAAACAATTAGAACCAACGCCTCACTGTCTGTCAGTGAAAGCAAGGTTAGTTTAAGATAGTTTGTAATTTTGACTAGAGCGGGACTTGAACATGCGACCTCCGGATTAACGTTTTAGCCTATCTAGACCTGAGTTAATACCTAAACCTAATGTTGGTGGTCTCCCTATTTTTGTGTCAATCTTTGTTCGGGATGCCAGTCAGAAGCCAAACAGTTATCCAGTAAGTTTCCCTTGTGGTTTGTTACTTGATATTTGAAATAATTCGTGGCGCATACTTTATGGGAAACGATGCGGTTTGTAAAGAGAAAGACCCACCGTTTTATTACATTTCGTCTGCTCCGAATTATAAGGTCACTCATGGCAATTTCATATATTTTGTAATGATCAAAAGGTCATTAAATGAAAACTGCATAGAAGTTTGAAAACAATATATCAAAATCCACAAATTAATGTTTGACTTAGAAAATGAAGGTGATCTTTGGCAAACAATTACTTTGAAGACAACTTTTCATCAATAGACTCCCAATTACCAGGAGCTCAAAAAATATGCAAAACGAATTTGTTAAACCCATACAAATTGCACTAATGACCTTATAGTTCTGAGCAGACGATTTATTCTTCATCTGCCCAGTAAGCTGATGTTTCAAACACGGACGAAAAGGAATATCGGTATTTTTGCCACCAATCGTTCACACAATGAGGACATCAGTCTAGATTGCTGTCCGCTCTTAGAAACGATACTTCCCTTCCTCCAACCAGGAACGCCTTAATCATGGGTCATTGGTTTCATTTCAAATTCCCCCGGGCAGAACATTTCCATCGAACACGTTTTCGTCCACGCGCTACTTTAAAGGGTGTGTACAACATTGGTAATTGCCAAACACCTGTATCCAAACTCGAAATTTGTTATTTCATGTATATGTTGGATCACATCAAGTGTGGATATATACTGGTCTTTGACGATGTTGTAAAACAATTAGTCTTTATCACTGAACACTGGTGATAAAATCCGACGTTTAAAAACAGTGAAAATTATATTGGGTTTTCACTGTTTTCTCATGACTCCGGAGACCGATTTAGCTTAAACTTTCACAGGTTTGTTATTTCATGTATATGTTGGGTCACATCAAGTGTGGATACTGGTCTTTGACGATTACCAATGTTGTAAAACAGTTAGTATTTATCACTGGACACTGGTGATAAAATCCGATGTTTAAAAACAGTGAAAATATATATTGTATATGTTGGGTCACATCAAGTGTGGATACTGGTCTTTGACGATTACCCCCCACACACGCACCCACAGACACCTCCCCTGGGTGCGCCACTCTCTCTTGGTCTACCACAAGCCAAATAGGCAGAATTTGCCTACAGTATACTGTTTACTTAGCCCAACTTGAGTTTTGATAAAGAAACATTGTTGATTGGTTCATTTCTAATGCAAAGCGGAAGTCTTCTTAAATTGGTCCCGTAATTTGGTTCCCTGATGCAGAACAGATCCTACTCTCTTCTCTCCTCGAAATCTAAATAAAAAACCGGTGCTGACTTTTGACACTGGGGCTGCATCTAGGGTCCGTGGCTGCACATATAAACTCTTGACAAGGTATACGTTACAATTATGCTAACCAATGTGCATCGCAGCTGTTTTTTGGGTTTCGCCAATTTTGGGGAAAGCGGCGAGATCCTTCAAAAGGTTGAACTGCCGTATTTTTTTTTTCAGACCGTCTTGTAAAACGATACCTTCAAAACTGCGCGTCTGAAAAGGTGCAGCACTGAAAATAGACAATTTCACTCTGGGAAAATTTGCTGGGAAAATAAGAAGAGCGCACCATTATTGGTATGGTGTGAGTGACTTAATACTTTCTTTCAGTTGAAAATTAACGTCCTTTCTAAACAATGTACCGTAATGAATATTGTTTAGGGAAATACACGGTAGCTGTTACAATCAATGTTCCTTTCCACGTTAAGATTTGTAAGATTTGAGCTACGAAAGACGTAGAACTTATATATTCTAACTTAGTGTATAGATGATATCTAATGTGTCTTTCAGCATTCTCTCATACTGCAAAATGACGTCTTTGGATCGAGAAAACCAGATTTTCGTTTTATTGTGTAAAGGCATCTTAATTATTAAAGGTGTACGTCGTTCTACGATAATTAAGATCGAAAACCTGGAAACGCAGATGGTCACTTTAAGCTACCGTAGACATGAGCAACACCACAATGTTTCCATAAGGGTAAAGTTGACAGAAAGGTCAATGCGTTGAAGTTCATTTCTCTATTGTAGCGAATTGTTTTGTTCAATATTTTTCCTTGAAATATTTGCTGCATCTATTTCCTGATTATGAAGCGCACTTGTTTGGATACACTGGGGAAAAAACCTCGTGGGCAGAATCTGACCTTGATCCCGGGTCACAGGTGGCCTCTGAATCATTTCTGGGTCAGGCTGACCCGGAAACTGGTTAGAAAACAAATAATGTGATTTTGGCTTGGATTCTGCGTCAGTTTGTCCAATTTCAGGATAAAGTTAACACAAACTCTGGGTCCACACTGACCCAGAAATGGGTCAGGCCCCTTGGACCCGGAACCGGGTCAAGTCTGACGAGTTTTGTTTATAATTATAGAGTGTATCAATGGTATAAACATCGATGGAATGTGATTGTATAAAATATCAGGTTTCGGTGGTAAGCTGTTCTGAGCATAGAGTTCTGAGGGATTTTCGAACTTAAAGCTGGCACCTGGGTAGCATATAATGTTTTATAAACAAAACACACCCCCCAAAAGGGGTACACCACCTCTTTATAAATCGTTTCATGATGATTGATAAACAAGTAAATGAAGTACTTAACAAATGAAGCTTACGTGATATATTCCCGTATTTAATACTGGTAGAACCAGTTGCAAAGAGTTTCCTGAAAAAAATTCAGTTCTATCCTTTCGATTTGCGACACCCTCATAAAACACACCGACAAACACTTTAACCGGAGTGTTCTGACACTTCTGTGTTTTCAAAAACAACTTGATGCAACTTTCCACAGGTTTCAGTGTGTCGTGTGTGCAATGAAAATTGAATGGCCAGATTGAAGGCAGTCTTTATAGAAAACAAATGATAAAATTGATCTATCATAATTAATACCATGATCATTTAGGTAGAAATAGAAAACAATCTGAAGTTACAAGTTTCGTATTTTAATTTAGTTCACTGAGGGGTTAACGTTATCGTTAAACAAGTTAGTGCCTCTATTTAGTGCACAAGCTTTGACTTCAAATAGCAATGTCAAGATCTATGGGATGTCTTCTGACTTCTTTAATTTGATTCTGGAATCTTTCCAATTCCAATTCTGCACTAGGTCACTCAGAAATTGTTCGTGTTGGTTGTGTACTGTACTAACTTTGCCATCGTGGCTGAAAACGCCGGCTATCATGGTATGCCTTATGAATAATGCGAGTTGTAACAAGGCACCACGTTATCACTTACCCAAACTCTTGTGCTGCAGTTATACCACGCATTTCGGAGATGGTCATCAAACACATGGTAATTAGCAGGGACCCACTTATGCTTAAAGTCTGCTGTTTGTGAAGCTGTTGTGAGAAGAACAGCTTCTGTAACTGTGTCATTCTGAGACTACTGGCAAGCGATACTCGTTCAGTAACTTGAGTTTATATAAGTTCATGAGAATTTGTCCTCAACCCGTTAATACTAATAATAGTGATGTATATGTAGGTTGACTGTTGAGGATAACTATGATGACAGGCAGTACGTGCTCATCTTGACTTTCTGTTGAGTATCATAGGAGCCCGGACCAGGATTCCTCCAAGCAGGGCGGAACTCGTGCGCCGTGAATTTGTCAAGCCCACGGGGGACGGGACCTCCTTGTGTGTGCAGTCGTCGATGACACCGATCAACTGAAGAGGGTGGGGATCAAGCCAGGCAAAATTTCATGACGGGAAATATTTACACGAGGGTTGTAGGTTTACATAATGAGAGTACAGTGGCGCTGTTGTACCCAACGTTACGCTATACTGATACGAGACAATTAACGTTGGTGCTGCTGCCATCCAGCATGTTTTATGGGTTGAATTCCCAGCTGTCACATGGGTGTCTCGCCGCACGCTGTAGGGACCCTGAGACAGTGGGGTTACTACTAGGTCAACCATGGTCAAGCACATACGCTGGATAGGTTAGGAATAAATGTGTTAAGAAATCCGTGTTACCTAGTAGGTGGTGTATGGGGAGAGAACACATAATTTGCCCAAGGCCCCCGTCATGCAAGAGGGGTGAAAACAGGTGTTGTCCCTCGTTGCTCCGGTGAGGTTGCAAACTGACACCTCCATGTGCGTCTCACCGAAACTCTGGCGCTAAATTTGTAGGGAACACGGATATATTGAATTTAGAAAACCTGCTTTTTTGAAAAGTGCATCGGGCCAACTATGAGCATGAAGAAGTTTATTCCGGTCAACAAACAAGCAAAACATCGCATTTGTTTAGGAAGAGAACAGGCAGAGAGTGGAAGATTCTCTAAACTAAAAACATGGTGGAAGAAATCAACCCTCATGCCGAGATCCCCTTTTTACAGAAGAAGAACAAGATTAAGCGATTCCATATAAAACAACTTCCTCTAAAGAGTCATATAAGGAAATCCCAACCAGTGGCACTACCTTGGGGCAAAACGTTTGCAGACGGTGGTACTTTCTCCATGTGGACACCTAAAAAAATAACTAATTCAACAATTCTTGTGAGGCCTATCCAAACCGATTCTTTTCAGAAAATCAAAACTCATTTGGAGAGACCACAAAATGGTTGTCTAGGTTACGGCCAATCGTTTTCTTTATAACGCCCCCCCCCCCCAACTAAAAAAAACAAAAAACAAAAACAAACCACCAAAAGAAACAAAAACTAAAAACCACCTCAAAAACAAAACAACAACACACACAAAAACCCACATTTTAGAGCACGACTTCTACTTTATGTGTTGACGTAAACACAATGGGCCGATACAGATGTTTTCTCAACAAACCATAACAAGTAGTTATGTTTCGTAGTCTAGTTGTTGAAAGCATGGAGGTAGAAACATGTTGAAAACCAGCAATTAACGTTGGAAACCTCTAATTTGCAAACATTATATTCTGATATAAACGTCTCTTTAATCTTGATTGAAACTGGCAAGAAAGTAATAGGAAAGACAAATCAGAAACGAGTATAGTCGGTGGAGAGAAAGGCAAACGGAGCACTGCATTTTGGCAACACGCCTATACTCGCCCGCTCGATGAACTTCCGTCTAGTAGCCAGCCTTCGTGAGGTCAACATTGACCTTGTTTTGACATAACTCAGTCAATGACTTCCGCCAATGTCCCCAATTACTTTTGGAGGACTAATATAGAAGGATTTTATTACAGGGCTAGTAGTAAATAAAACTTCTGCTCTCTTCATTTACAATCCCTTTTTGAGACAAGTATTTATTGTTTGAAGATTTGTGAATGTTCGAAGGTTAAGGTCGGGGCAAAGCTGTGACGTATAGGCTTGATTCATGAGGTTGTCCTTGCCTTCGAATCCTTCTGTGCACCATCATTCCATCCACTGTTGACTTCATGTCCTTCCTCCCCCTTCGAATCCAAACTCCCAAACCCACTTTAATCCCACCACTCTATACCAACCCAAATCCCTCCCCTACCCACCTTCAAATCCCTCCTTCACCCAGGCTTCAAATCCTTCCTGCACCCACCTTTAAATCCCTCTACTCACCTTCAAGTTACTCCTCTACCCATCGTCTTCAAGTTCCTCCTCTACCCCACCTTCAAAACCCTCCTCCAGCCACCCTCAAGTCCCTCGTTCCTCTACCCCTCCTTCAAAACCCTCCTCCAGCCACCTCAAATCCCTCGTTCCTCTACCCCACCTTCAAAACCCTCCTCCAGCCACCTCAAGTCCCTCGTTCCTCTACCCCACCTTCAAAACCCTCCTCCAGCCACCCTCAAGTCCCTACTTCCTCTACCCCACCTTCAAAACCCTCCTCCAGCCACCCTCAAGTCCCTCGTTCCTCCACCCCACCTTCAAAACCCTCCTCCAGCCACCCTCAAGTCCCTCGTTCCTCTACCCCCCTTCAAAACCCTCCTCCAGCCACCTCAAATCCCTCGTTCCTCTACCCCACCTTCAAACCCTCCTCCAGCCACCCTCAAGTCCCTCGTTCCTCTACCCCACCTTCAAAACCCTCCTCCAGCCACCCTCAAGTCCCTCGTTCCTCTACCCCACCTTCAAAACCCTCCTCCAGCCACCTTCAAATCCCTCCATCCACCTTCAAATCTCTCTACTTACCTTCAAGTTCCTCCGCTACCCACCGTCTTCAAGTTCTTCTCTACCCCACCTTCAAAACTCTCCTCCAGCCACCTTAAAGTTCATCCTCTACCCCATCTTCAAAACCCTACCCCACCACCTTCAAATCCCTCCTCTATCCACCTTCAAATCCCTCCCCTTATACCAAATCCCTCCTCTAACACTTGAATCCCTACTCTACCTCCAATCACCCTGGCCTCCCGCTCCATCTACAGTTGGCCTATGTTGCCCAATAGAGGGCTACACTGTACTTGATTTGTTTGCTTTGCTTCTTTGTCTAGTTGCAGGGCACTGTATACATTGTTCTACTTCCAATGTCGTTTGAAGGTCAGTTCACAACATTTCCATTCGTATTCTTTGCTTTTAGCTCAATTTGTCGGAAAGTTCAAAGGAGAAGTTTGATTTCTCAAACTAAGCTACACTGACATTCACCGTTACTCTATTGACCTGGTTTATAGAGTAATACTGAATCACCCACAAGTGTTGAAACATGTTCTCTTGAGCTGTTTGCCCCATTCCATACTTATTCATTTAATTAGACAATCAGCAGACCATGAGGGGGGATTTCCGTTCCAACCCTCTACAGCACAGCTGAATAAAACATCTTTTAACGCCCACTCGGATACATCCCCCAAAATACCAATCATCACTACAAGTTCATTCGGTCTTATCATTTTCCCCCCAGAACTGTTTCTTAAAAAAAAACCCACATGAAACATAAATGACAATAGCGCAGGGTAAGGTATATAGGTAGGCCCTTTAGTCATTATCTGTCAACACAGGTGGGACTTTACTAAAATTTGCTCCAATTTCAATCTGCGCGTTCAATCTAATATATTCGAATAAGGGGCCATTCAGAGTAGTCAATGTTTAAAAAAATCGATTTGTTTTCGAAATTGCTATGACCCACCCAAAAATTCGATTTTTAAATATTGGATGGCTTCATAACATGATCTATACACTGAAGAGCAAAGTAATGCCACAAAATGAACCAGATATTTTAGATCAAAGGTATTCAACATCAGTAGTTTTCAATTGCTTTTCCTGGCTCAAAACAAACAACTTTGTAGTTTTATCAGAAATGAAATTGACGATCTTGGCCAGCTGGGTATTTTGTCTTCTTCTTTTTCATTTGTTAATACATATATATGTAATTTGTCAACTGAATAGACGGTTCACACGTATGACCTCAAATTGACCTTGTCTTCCCGTTCAAACCGGAAGTTGAAAATTTCCAAAAGTCATATCTCAAGAACTAGTTATCATTTACAAATCAATTTATAAAGATAACAGGTAAGTGTATTCATGTAAAAGTTTAAAACCCCATAATTATTATGTTTATGTGTTCCCGAACACCTAGTGTTTGTCAGGTGACAAACACTTAAAGGCACTGGACACTATTGGTAATTACACAAAATAATTGTTAGCATAAAAACTTACTTGGTAACGATTAATGGAGAGCTGTTGATAGTATAAAACATTGTGAAAAACGGCTCCCTCTGAAGTAACGTCGTTTTCGAAAAAAAAGTAATTTCTCGGTAAAATATTTGAATTCATTTCGAGACCTCGAATTGAAAGCACACAACTTCGTGTGACAAGGGTGTTTTTTCTTCCATTATTATCTCGCAACTTCGATGACCAATTGAGTTCAAATTTTCACAGGTTTATTATTTTGTGCATATGTTGAGATACACCAAGTGAGAAGACTGGTCTTTGACAATTACCAAAGGTGTCCAGTGTCTTTAAGCTCTAGTGTTTTTGTTGGGTTTTGTTTTAATCGATTATTACCAATTATTATCGTTAAATGACAGCATCGGAAATGTTTGATTATTTTCATTCAAAGTGTTCTTGACTGATTTCAATTGTATTTTATTAGCAAACAGCAAGTCAAATACAAGACATAAACCACATTGCATCTTTATCACTTCCCATGATTCCTATGTCAAGTCATTAACATCTCAACCCCAGCTTGAGACTTACCAGAAGTTACCATAAATAAATCATTGCATAAAATAATAAGTCAGTCTGACCAGAAAGACGACTCCAATGGATAAATGAAATCCTGGAGTGGAAATAATTAGTGGGCAGTTCCTGGTATGGAAAAAAACCTTTCTTATTTCCACTATTGATATTAGAAGATATTGCTTTTTTGTTGCCGTTGTTCTCAATATTGTGCCATATTTCACAAGGCTGGTATTTACTATCGTTATTTGTGTTATTTGTGTTCGTGCGGATAACCAGTCAAAATTCAATACGATGTAGCGAAGTCTACACCTAGGCTTTTGACTGGTTCCCACTTAATGTAAAAAAAAACCCTATAGTAGTGAACTTGCGGGTACAACCATATACAAAACTCTTTTTGGAGAGTGTTGGGTTCTGTGGAACATCGAGTCTTCTCAGAACGAACACTTCTCCCAAAAGCCTACCAGATTTGACTATAGTTTTTCAAATGATCAACACCATACAAAGCTTCAAACGTCACTTAATGTCAATTTGTAAATAAACGAGAGTGGGTCCACAGAGGCATTATAAAAGTGAAAATTGTATAAATGTGGCTTTTGATGACACACAAGAAATCCTTTTGATTTCACACGCGTCCCTTTTACAAATTAAATACAATTCAATTTGAAACACACTTTCACCCTCTACACAAACCTGACATACATGTGTACATGTATATAAATACAGTGTCAAATTCTTCAAACATTTGAATTCAATAACATCTACAGTCAAAACATGAAGAATTCTAAAAACATCACAAGTCAAAATGGCAACTTTCAGGCACTAGGTGGCAGCAGACTTACTGGGTAACTTTTCATTGCTCTGAGCGTAATAATATAATAATATTACGCAGTTCTTGCATATTATCAAACCCGAGGGCGTCTCAAAGCGCTGATATTTTTTTGCCACAATGTATGTGGAGCTACGTTCGAATTATAAGACCCCGTTTTTTTTTTTTACATTGCACCATGTAACGGTTTACAAGGTGCTGTGGTGCAATCTGCAGCCAACCATACCAGAAAGCATCGGTGCGAACCCCTATTCTCTTAAAGGCAAAGAATACCTTTAGTTTTTGGAAAAGTTTGATTGTTTTAATCCTATCAAAATGTAGATATATATAACATAAAACTAACCTGTGAGTGCGAATATTTCATTTTAAAAGGTGGTAGCGTTTTTGAGATATCGCCGAAAATCTTGAGCAGTTATGTCCACGCAGGAAGAATAATCCGCAATTGGAATACACGATCTGAGAAAAATTCATGCAGAAACGTTTCTCAGATTGAAATGTTTTTGAATCCCTCTCTCTAAAACCACATTCCTTTGAAGGGAATTGTTTCTCAAAATGTTATACATTAACAATAGCTGCAGTGCTTCTTACCAAGTACTTTGTTATGGTAATTAATTTTTGGAGTAATTACCAAAGGTATCCGTCCCTTTAACGATAAGTGTACTGGGTTATTTTATGTGCATTACACAACCAACGTGACCTACGGCTTTACGTCCAATCAAAACAACGAAGCAATAATGTTTAAGTGACTTTCTTAAGAACACAAGTGTCAAGAGCGGGCCTCGAACCCACACTCTGCTGATCACACTCTCCCCTCCCCCGAGAACAATGGAAAGTATGCTGCCACCTAGCGTTCCTGTAAGTCTGCCATCTAAATACAATTATTTCGACAATCAGGTGAGATGATCTACTGAATGGTCAAACGACAGGAGGGTTCTAAAGTTTAAAACCCTGCAAAGAGGGCCCCAGTCAGCGCATGCTGACATATTTTAACATTTCTATTGTCTTGACCACATCGTACACACTGGTCAGCTCATATGCCATGGTGCCCTAATCTGGACCATGCCACACGTCCTAGAGGGGGTGTCAATCAACATGGGACAGTATTTGGTTAGAAGGGGCAGAACAAAACTCTGCCAGCATCCTTTGTGTACAATATCGGTATGTCGATTGTAGAGAAACCAATTTATAAAACTAAATTAATTAAGCTAACAAAATAAGTTTAAATTAACCCACATAATAGCTGGACATGTTAACAACACACTTAGATTCAAAAAAAAAAAAATGACAAAAATGCAAAATAAACCCTCAAAACCTATGGAAAAAAAACCTTGTCAGCATGTTCTGACAATACCACAGGGATGTTGCAACCATACAGTTCCCTCGCTGCAGGGTGACTTGGGCCATTTTCGAAACCATGGCTTGTGCTTCGCACATCTTCTAAATAATTGACAGCACCTAATCCCAAGCCTAAGTCCAATCCCTGGTTTCGAAAAGGCTCTTGGTATAATGAACACTCATAATTGAAAAGAAATCAATAAACTTTCTTGATTAAAAACCCCCCAAATCAGTTATTTTTTATTCGAGGATTGGTGGGCAGGGCTAGTAAAAACCCTAAATGGCCCAATTTCATAAAGCATGTAAGCATAAAAACTTGCTAAGCACATAAATATACTGCTTAGCAGAAATAGGTTACCAGCCAATATTCCCTAAAGTTTACATTGTTGCGACTGGTGCCCCACTCAATTTTTGCTTAGCAAAGAAATTTGCTTAGCAGTATTTCCTGCTAAACAGTTTTATGAAATTGGGCCCATGTCAATTTGTATTCTCCATTAAACTCAAAACAATTATTTAGCACCTGACTGTTCTTTTATAATATTCTAAACACAAACAAAAACGTGGGGAAATATCTTCATGGATTTGTCTCTCGGCATATTAGAGTGAATTGCACATTGTTGGGAAAACTCTTCAAGAGTTCTTTTTTGTTTGTCTTCTAACTTCAGCCCAGATACTTGTAAGACAAGGAAGACTTAACACATAAGGTGGATTAACAAAATAAGTCATGCGGTTTGAGAATTGTAAACCAAATACAAATCAAAATACAAATTAAAATACAGCAATACAATCATTTAATAAATTCATAGTGTTTTATCTTTTCATATTAACTATTAAAATCAATTTGATTGCAATCACAGAACCCAAAGACATGGACAAAAGTGAGAAAATCATCCCTCAAAAGATTTTTTTTTAAACTGTTATGTATGCATCAGTCAGTCTGGTATCCAGTGGTCCCTTAGTGATTAAGAATACAATTACATACACTAATGATAGAGTGAACTGGCTCTCCATTAGCTAGTGACCGCCCAACTAGCGATATTTGTCCTTCATCTTGACAGCTTCATCTCTACAAGGCCAGTCCGTGATTGATGTTAGGCAAGGCATACCAATAACCTGACTGGTTATCTTAGCTCGAAATCAAGCCCAAAGGCTTGATTTCCCAAAACACAAAAATTCAACTTAAGAAGAGTTGTAAATTGCCAAAATGATTTGTATTTTGACATCACACTTTGCTTAGCATTAAAGATTGATTTGCGCATAAGATCACTCTTAGCTCCTTGTGAAATCAAGCCCAGTGCATGTCAACCTCATCCCCATGGTTTACATTATTTAGTAAACCCTGGGAGGGAAACTCCTTACTTGGACCCTGATTGGACAACGACTGGTGTACACAAGTCTAACATAAACATGTTAAATTGTACTCATTCAGTATTCACCATGTTCACAGCCAGACTATTCTAATTTGCATACGCATCCAAAAGTTTTGGATATGCAAATGATCCAATACCAGGGTGAGAGAGCGGTCAACCTCGTACTGCTCGACACACCTTGGGGACGAGGTTGAGTGCATGTCTTTATCCTTCCGGGACCAGTCTACACTATCTTGTGTTCAATAAAAGACTTTCCGGGACACTAGGAGGCAGCAGACTTACCAGGTAAATCCTTAGCTGCTTAAGCACCAAAAAGTAGCTAAGCACAGCAAAATTATGCTTACCAGTATACAGTTACCAGCCAAAAAAACATTCCACAAGAACCTTCTGTGGCTGGTATCCAGCTAATTTTCTGCTCAAGCAGCTTTATGAAATTTGGCCCTGATCTACGAACAAAGGAAAAGTACTTAGTATGTGTGCTGATGCGTAGCGTCCCAAAGTCTCCCACTGTGACCAAACAAGCCAGTTTAAGCAGACAAAACCAAGCTCAGAATAGACCATTTCAACTAATCTACACCACATAATGCATTGAACTATAAAAACCGCGACTTTGGGTGCAAAGGTCACGTGAAACTGTAACTGTTGAAGTCCGGTTGTAACATGTAAGCAAGCTCCCACCATTTGGAAACCTGCATTGTGCTTTTGTGTGTGTGGTGCAGTGTGCTGGGACAAGGGGTTGATGTGCCGAGTTACAATTTGCTGAAGGATTTTGATGAATTTAGGAAGTTCCCGGTAATACGGCCCCGGGAAGTCAGCGATAAGATTCAATCACTTAAAGGAACCTTATTTAATCGATGTCATATTTCCTTCAGGGTTTTAAGGGAATATGATTTGTATCAGTCCACAGTTTAACCAAAATAATAACAAAATGAAGTTTCCTAATTATTTAACACATCCACATACTCTCACCTTCTTTTCACACCAAACTCAAAACACAGAAGACAGTCACTGACGTCTTTACACACTACGAAATATTCCGGTATAAATGTTCAAAACGATTTACTCATAGTTTTTCGCCGCTGATGACATCATCATGACATCACACTCAGGATTCCTTGGTGGGCGCTGGGGATGAGTACTTTTTTACTAAGGCCAAAAGGGTTGAAAAGTTCTGCCAAAGAGAAAGAAAAAAGTCAGCATTAAAGGGATACACTGCCTTCGGATTGGACGCTTTGGGCTATAAAAAGCATTTGTTAAGAAATTAATATTTTTTATGTGTGCCAATTCTGTTTCTCCAAATACTTTAGATTAACGTAGTTAGCGACTATAAAAATTATATCATATTAATTTAGCCTTGAAAGATATGAAAGTAAAATACATTTAACATGTCAACAAAGAAAACCTGACACTAAGACTTGACCTACGTTTCCGGTTACTGATGTTCATGTTATCATTACACCAAAGCAATGGTCACACAAATTTGGGTGTGATTGGCAAAACGATTTATAACAAAATGCTATTCAAAAAGAAGATTTGATTTCATAGAAAAGTATAGTCGTTTACTCATTTTTGATACGTGCAAGACTTGCACAGTCTATTAGGAAAAGATCAAGAAGTACCAAGACTTGGCTCGAGAACTTCAGAAAATTTGACAGGTGAAAGTGAAAGTTATCCCCTGTGGTGGTTTCAGCACTTTGCACTATTCCGAAGGCACTGGGGAAACATCAAGATCAGATTGGCGAAATTGTGAGAGTAGATCTACCACAGAAAGTCGCACTCTTTGGGACAGTGAGGATCCTGAGGATCCTGCGAAAGACCCTCAAGACCTAAGGCTACGGGAACAACTCCAGGAATTACTGGCACAAAGAAAAACAATACGGGCATTTATATGGTGCTCTACAAAGAACACAGCGCATCACGATCCAACAACAGAATTAAACAAAAAGTGACCTTTCTTTTGCCTGCTTCAATGTCATAAAATAACAGTGTGCCATGTCTGTCATAAATGACACTCCTGGCGTCAATTTATAAAACATGGTAATGATTGTCAAGACTTATTTGATGAGGTGAAGCAACCATGATACCAAAACTTGTAAGGTATACAAAATGAGGTGGCACCTATTTCTGCTAAAAGTTTCCTGTGTGTGTGTGTTTGTTTTTTCCTATTTGCTTACCTGTACTGCAAGATAAATAATTCCTAGGTACCCAGCAATAGCTGCTGCCAGAAAGAGATCAAATACAGCTGGCTTCACACTGCAAGAAATTACACCATTTCATATTAAAAAATAAATAAATCTCCATTAAAATTCAAGTTGATGTACAATTACAGGCATCTCACAGCGCTTGATTTTTTTGCAACAGAAATACAGAGCTACATGTATGTTTGACCAATACAATTCAAGTTGATGTACAATCATTAAATACAGCTGGCTTCACACTGCAAGAAATTACACCATTTCATATTTAAAAAAAATAAATCTCCGTTACAATTCAAGTTGATGTACAATTACAGGCATCTCACAGCGCTTGTTATTTTACAACAGAAATACAGAGCTACATGTATGTTTGAATTATGAGACCCATGTAAAGGTTTACAAGGTGATGCAGAACAATCATCCAGCCAGCCAACCATGCC
The DNA here is from genome assembly GCA_021014325.1 of Plazaster borealis. Classification (NCBI taxonomy): domain Eukaryota; kingdom Metazoa; phylum Echinodermata; class Asteroidea; order Forcipulatida; family Labidiasteridae; genus Plazaster; species Plazaster borealis. The sequence goes on along the minus strand of CM037459.1, from coordinate 12,188,621 downwards.
AGGAAACGCCAGGGTAGAGCCTTTCTCTTAATGATAAGTGTACTGGGTTCCTTACACAACACGCGAGACCAACGGCCTCACATCCAACCCACAGGACAAAGCAATAAATAGTAACATAGGTCGTGCAAATTCAGTTGGACTTACTTGTAGGCATACATGGTGAATTTCATACCGTCGTAGAAGACAAATTCTGGCTCTCTGGAAACAATAAAACAATACAAGATATGCTGTAAATCTTGATTAATTGATATAAAAAGTCTCATCCCCTTAAGGTGATCCCCTGGCTTTGCTTTGTATCGTAAACTCGGGTGTGATCCCTGGCTATACGGCAGCTAATGGTTGCATGGTCTCTGACTGGCACCCCTGAACAAAGATACTGACAAAATAGGGAGACCGCCAACATAGGGTTAGATAGCTCAGTTGGTAGAGCGTCGTCACGTTTCCGGAGGTCGTGGTTCAAATCCCGCTCTAGTAAAAACAAACTTGTTCAACCCCGAATTATTTAAAATTTACCCAGTCAGTTTCCCTTGTGGTTTATTACTTAAAAACATAAAAAACGCAGTGGCTGATTTCGGTTCTTACAACAAAAAATATGGTAAATGTGTTTACTTGGCTGAAAATTGTGCATGGTTATTCACTATTTTCTCTTGACTCACACAACGGATTGAGTCCAAATTTTCATAGGTTTGTTATTTCATGTGTATGCAGGCATGTGAGCGGGTCATGGAAAAAAACGAGGAAAACTTTTTTTTCAGTGTCCGAATTTTGGGCTATTTGTACGTGTCCGGATTTTGGGCAAGTGCTATTTGTACGTGTCCGGATTTTGGGCCAGCGCTATTTGTACTATCCGAATTTTGGGCCAGCGCTACAGTCAGGTATAGTAGAGATCAATGGGTACCACACACATGTGAAAGACCGTGTGCGCCTAGTCTTGGCTCAAGGTGTTGGCTTTTTGTTACATTTTTTAGTAAAGCGCCCTCTCTTGGTGAAACGGGACGACGACATGGGTAAGTATAGTGGGACATCGCACTTAACGAAAAATGAACAAAAACGGCTTTAATCAAAGACGAACGTGGAGCATTTTACCAGGTCTAGCCCCCGACTCAAGTGTCAAAATCAAATCGCAATTAAAGTGCTTCCCGATGCCAGGTTCCCCTTCTCTGTGTGTGAGTGTTGTGCAGTAAAATTTCTTGTTGCTCGATGTTAGAGGTAAAAAAAAACAAAAAAAACGCGGGCCGGACGCTCACGGCGGAGAAGGGAAAAAACCGGAGCCCGCAAGAAAAAAGCGGAATGGGAAAATACAAAACGTGGATTTCCGCGTAAACGCAGAGGTCTCACATGCCTGTATATGGTTGATCACACACAGCATGAACACTGTCTGCAACTATTTTGTCAGCTCTACCGATCCTGTATAATACCTTCAAGTTTCAGAACAAACTAGAGGAGAGCATTGAGCAGCTTCATTGACCCACCTCTTATCTGCCTTAATGGACACCATCTTGACTTCATTCGTGAGATGTTTAGACAATGTCTTCTCCAGTGTGACTAAGACTGGCTGGTCTTTGGACACCATGAGTTGAGCTGGACGAGGATTAGAAGATAAGAAGTTGACCCATGATGCCAGAAGGTCTTTATTAATACCCTGAAAAAATTGAAAATAAATAAATAAATAAACAAAGGATCGACCCTGGAAGAGTCAAAAGGTTTTGCATGTAAATGCCTGCCATATAATGTTATCGGTCATGCCACGAACTGATGTATGGGTTAAAAATCACACAATTTTGCAAATTGGTTTGTACAAATTATTGACATCTTCATTACTTTTAACATTTTCACAAGTTTCAGGACCTAACAAGCATTAGTTTCGTAATTCCAATAATGAGCATGACTGATGTATCACAAAATTTGCCATACACCGCTTTATCCATTGAAACACATAGCTCTGGCACGGTGCAGAACGCGTAGTACGATTTCTGCATTTCACAGCGCTCTGCGTGTTTCAGTTTCACGTAGTGACGTGTGTGTTAAGGAATTAATAACTCATTGAAACAGTTGCAAGATTGAAAACACAATGACAGTTCTGTACTATTGAAGAAAATAGCTTTATTTTGGTATAATACATTTGTATATAAAAAAAAGTCAGTCTCCGAAACAGCAGTATGAAAAATAGTTAAACTTCAACCGCGATTTCCTCCAAACACTTGAGTTTTGGCTGTGGTGCACCATATGTCAGTTCGTGGTGTGACCAACGATATCATGCGGTGATTGCAAAAGTACACCCAGCTCTCTTTACACCACTTGTATAAGCCGCCATTATTTAGGACTTAAAGAACGGGAACATGCACATGTGTTAACATCACACACAATTCTCAGTCAATGATAGGTCGTCCTTTGACTTCAGAGAGGGCGCTGTTTGAGCTCGGGACATATGCATAGGAGCCATTTGACTTGATCGATACAAATTATTTTGTACTATAAAAACCCCAATATGACAAGAAGTCTGTAATGAAATCGAGTACATATGTGCAATCATGTCACATTTTATGCTGATGCACTGTACTCCAATGTCGCAAAGTACAACATAATGTCACAGCAGAAGGTTGTAAGCAATGAAAATGGCCTCTTTGAAACTAAAATGATGCATAACTGTTAGGCTGTATCCAAATTGGCGGTCACGACTACGCTATGACTATTGCTAAGGGTGTTGCTAAGGACATCCTATACTTCAACGCATGATGACGCATCGATCCAGCCCTAGCCATAGTCGCCAATTCAAACACAGCCTCACATAGTTGCTGCTAGAATTACTCTGAAGACATGTTTTTACAATCCCGTTTGGAATTTAACTTTTTGTCTGTAATGAGTGACATAAAATTGATCAAATTTTCACACTCGGTTTTCTTGAAATACAAATTAATATCCACTGCCAGGCACACTTAAGTTATGTCCTGCCGGGCAAAATATACCCTAACATTTCATAACATTATAGTTAAGAATAATGAGGCAAAAAGCAGTGCCACTACCTTGATGCTTCATAAAGGATTGGCTGCAGAGCTTAAATGATCATACGGTAATCACACACTGATTTTGTTTTGCTGTTTTTATTTTTTGAGCAGCAAAAAACCCCACATGAATTTAAATAACAGAAAATGCCAGTTCTTATACATGAAAAGGCCCGCTGCTAAAAGATTCCTTTATCAATTACCTCATTTCCCTCTAATTACATCACTAATCTGATCGATGAATGAGGTTTTCCTCTGAATGTGTCAAAGAAAATTCCCAGGTTCCAGGAAAATGACTATGAAATTGGATGCGACAACCAACACTGTTGGCACTCTGGTAAAAGCACCATGAGAAGCTAAATATGACTATATCGTCACTGTTTTCACGAAGAGCCACTTATGTCCAAACGCTTGATTGAGATTTACATTTTTCACTGTGCTTGGTGTAAAACTGCAAAATCTGCAATACTTTAGCCACGGTTTTCAATTAAAGACCTCTCATATGATTCTGTATAAGTTTAAAGGAACATTACAGAATTGGTTTTTGCTCACAAAACAGTGTAAGCACTTTACATAATCCACCATATACATAAACTGACAAACTTGTAGAAGTTTGAGATCGATCGGCCATCTGGGTCACGAGAAAATAGTGAAAAACCGATTACACATTTGCATACGTGTGTTAAACAATGCATGAATAAAACACTCATGAGCGATAAACTACAATCGGAAATTAGTTTTATTTATTTCTCATCAAATATGGCATTTCAGACAGAAATATTTCTAGGGATGTTTTCTACTATCATCATCATTAGACGGAGTAAGTTTTATGTAAATCTGTGATCTTAAAGAAAAATTTAATTACCAGTTCTGTAACGTTCCTTTAACCTCTCCATTGACTAATTAATTTCTTAAAATATGTTGGCTAATTGCCATAGTAATTAGTCAAAGATACGTGTCTCTTCGTAAAACCTAAAAAGTGAGTTGACTTACTTAAACACCCAACTAGTTAACGTGTTTTTACATAAGAAAGGGGCCCGTATGTCACGTGATCACGTGCACACTGACATAAGTGGCTCTTCTTAAAAACGGAAAAAAGATTTGACCTACATTTGTTGCAATGTATTACAATGCATTTTGGGGGCCGGTGGCTCTTCGTGAAACGCAAAAATGCATTCATTGAGATAAAGGCCCCTTCTTGTAATAATCAATATTTGTAATTTTAAGATATGTGGCTCTTTGTGAAAACGGTGACGATATAAGACCATGAACTTGGTGATACAACTAGATTTGAATGGAGCGTCTCAAAAGTCAGTCATGTTCTAGGCGCTAAGAAACTTTCCCTTAGGCATACGCCCACAGTCCCGTGGACCACCAAAACGTTCTACTAGACAGCGACATTGTGCCGAACCACGGAAACAATTCTACACCAGTGTACGTATGTGCGCGTTAGCATTTTGAATATTCGAGAGGAACGTTCTCGCGTGGACCGGTCCATCTATGCCCGCTGGAGTGCTAAACCCATCCAACTAGAACATTCCTACAGTTTTTAGTTAATTATTTATTCCGTCTTGTTTAACCAAGGTAGCCCCATCAGTTATCAAAGAACTGTTCTCCCTGGGGGCCCTGGGGTCACAAGTAAAAAAATACATTAAGTACAGAGTACAACAAAACAAAAATAAATAAGAGTATGCGCAAAAAGGATACCAATTATAACAAAATAATTCACACTTTTGAGACACCCCCTGAGCGAGAGTCAAAGTTGAAGGTGCACTCCATTATTAGCAATGAACCTTCCTGGCAGTCATTTGCAGCCCCAAGTCAATGCATAGAGACACTTGATGGGTTGTTTTATTCAATTCAATTTGATTCAATTCAATGATATTTATTTCCATACTCACAACAACAACAAAAGGCAGAATCACTGGACAAGAAAACAAAAATAGTAACCAGTACAATGTAAGCAAAGAGTACACATGACCATTGATAACGATAATGAAAAATAGTACAGTAGAATGTAGTGAGTAAGGAGGCTGTTCAATTTAACCAGAGGCTTGTGGGGAACAGCCCAAGTCTATTTGAATCCAATTTGTTGTAAGTCGAGAAGATGATAAACCAAATCACTTGGAATTATGTGTTCAAAATCCCACAAGATAAGATAACAAAAACTTATAAAACTCACCATTCCATCTACAAAGATCTCTGGCTGTTGATCTATGCTGTTTTTGCTAATCCCATAGATGTGCCTCCCTAATCCTTCTGCTAGTACTTTGACGTTACGTGCAAGAACGTCCACATCCACTCTTGATCTGCGAATTTAAGTAAACAGGACTTATTATTTTTGGGTTTTATAGGGCCAATGATTTTCCGCGATCGCGGAAAACGGACGGAATTCGCGGAATCTGCCTTTTGAAACGGAAAACGGGATTTGAGTTTGAAGTAAAAAAAATTGAAAATATAGTGACAAAAACGTAGGTTTTTTTCATGTTATTAAGGCCAAACCTATTGAAATTGATCAGGCAAGCTAACTTAACACTGCATTCTTTATTAAGTTTCTTTTTGTTAAACTAAAAAAGCATCAGAAATCAGACCGTAAAAAGTTACGAGATCGTACTGTTGACTCGACCTGACGTAATACATAGCAAATGAATACACGTTAGACGGAGGGCAAAATCATCACATTCATGGCACGATCTTTACATTTATTTCACCCAAATTGCATTTTCACCCACCCTTTTATCAACAATTATACTCAAACTACATGTAGCTTACCTACGCTCTATATGAACACAGACATTGATTTTTCATCTCAGAAAGGTCTAAAATCAACCATAATCTTTCGACATTTTGTCGCCTAAGCGAAAACAAAATGGCCGACAATTTGTTTCTGTGTGGAGGCCGGGAGAAGTACACGGTGACGTCATATGCAATGATACTGCAGTGCAACGGCTGTTACATGTTTCTTGTTTTTGTTGCAGCGCACAGTGAGACAGTGCATTACGTTTTTAGAAATTGCCAACTCCGGAACTGAATCGGCCGTTGATTTAAAAAAATAATTTACTCTCTTTTTCAGGAAAACTTTCCATTCAAATTAACATTTAAGAAGTCAGCAGTGCATCTTATACAAAAGTTATGTTTATAATCGATTCCCTGTGTATTAACAACCTTTTATCTATTAAAGAACATGAAACGGAATTTTTTTTGTCTGAAACGGAATTCATGTTTTTTAAAAACGGAATTTGCACTTTTCTGAAACGGAAAATCATTGGCCCTAGTTTTACCCTTAGACTGCAGGGCTCAAATTTTACACTGGACCGCAGGCTTGAGGCCAGTGATATTAGCATCAGGCCAGTAAACTCAAGACCAAACAAGTCCGGCTGTCTTGTGTCTTTCAATTGAATACCAATACCTCACTGTGTAATAACTAAACAAATTATGTTCAAATGTTCAAAATACATGTACCTTTCAATTCTGTTGAGTAACGAAGTATACTTAATATGAAAGACAAATGAGATAAATCTTCTCTTACATGTCTTAGTACTTATTAAAATGAAAACAGTTGAATGCACGCTGAATACTGTGTCAGCAACTTTGTTCTCCTTTTGAATCCGGTCTTGTAAAACAATTTCTGGTCCAGTAAATATTTTGAGTGAATTTTCCACCGAAATTCGAGCCCTGTAATGTGCAACAAATACTGTTTTCTCAGTGCTTTCCAAGTCCTGCAAGAAAACAATCCTACAGGGTTCTCGGATATGATTGGAGCTATGAGCCCACATTCTAGAGCAGGGTCCTATTTCATGGCTCTGCTTACTGCGGAATTCTACGTTAACGGCGTCCTGAAAGCACATAATTCTATTAGCGCAGAATTCCACGGTAAGTAGAGCCATGAAATTGGGCCCAGGTGCGTCAACCATTAGACCGCTAGGCATACTTAGTAATGAAAGGCCAGTTTGAATCCAATAATAGAACACTTTAAGTGTCATAAGTGCATCGTGGATAAAGAATCAAAAGTGTAAGGGCAAAAACACAATCACTTTCTTTATACCTGAGGCCTAATAAAAATAATTCTTTGTTTCAGGTAACATGCTCTGAAAGATTTGGGACGGTAGGTAGGGAAAAAAAATTATTTTACAAAAATAATTTTTTACTGGAAAACCCAAATATTCAGTTTTAAAATGCAGTAAAATAAATTATATCAGGCCCCTAACTCAACTGCATGCGTTAAGCGGGGTCCAGGGGGTGCACTGAAAGCCCTGTTGGGGGTATAATGGGGCAGCGCCCCCTTTCGGAAAATATTTACATTTTACACCCTTAAAAGTACATATTTTAAGGGTTCTAGACACTAAAAGAAATTGTTATGTTGGCTTAATGAGCCACAAAAAATAGGGTAGTCGGGTAGGGATTTTTAATATTATTATTATAATTTTTTTAATCATCACATTCTTTGTTACATTGACTCCTGAAGTGTAATTTGATTTCATTCAAGTCTTTTTATGTTTTCCCTGTCAGTAGGAAGGGTTTGTTGAACACATGAAAATTGTTCCAACTAAAACATAAAATCCTTGGATGTCACAGGAACTTTTATGTTATCACACTGACTGGCTGTTCATGTTAAAATAAGGACACAATAATATTCCTTTTCAAATTATTTATGTTGTGCACCTAGTATATTTCCAAAACAGTTGAACGAAACTTGTGATTTACAGGTAACTGGTTAACTGTGTCTGCCATTCCAATGAAAACTTTAAAAAAAAAAAAAAAGTTAAAAAAATGTTGATCAAATTTTTACGGTGGCAAGGTTTTTGCACGGACGGTCGGGTTACCGGAAACAAACATTTATTTTTATTAAGCCTGATTCAATTATTACACCAATTACAATTTTGTGTTAAGTCTTACAAACCATATAGCTATGGCCATGTCCAAATTAGTGGCTATGGCTATGGCTATGGCTGGATTGCCCCGTCATGCGTTGAAGTATAGGACATCCTTAGCAACACCCTAAGCAACAGTTGTAGCCAAAGCCGCCAATCCGGATATGGCCTAATAAACCCACCTATCATCCAAGATTGAGGTCCTATACTCGTCCTTGTGGGTTTTCATATGCGAGAGACTTGCTGCCGGTAGCCTGCGCATGCTAAATCTCTCATGCTCCCACGCTAGTAAGTCATCAGCCAAGTTGATCTTCTTGTGTATCATACTGAAGTTAACATGTGGATACAGGTTGCTGGAGACCGTCTCCATTTCCTGAAAGAAAAACAAAAAACACCCAGGTATTATTTTTATTTTTATGCAGTGATGAAATAACCCTCCTACTGTCTGACCATTCAATTCAGCAAATGTGGTTTTGCATGAAATATATAAAGAATACCAGCCTGCAACATGATATCATGTGGTGAATGCATAAACTGTACACAGTCAACCTTCCTGTCTGACCAATCAATATCATCCAGTGTAGTTTTGAATGATACATGCAGATGCACTGTGTAAGCCTACAACATGATATTATGTGGTGAATGCATCTACACAGTACACAGTCAACCCTCCTACTGTCCGATCATTCAATATCATCCACTGTAGTTTTGAATGATATGCACTATGCCATACTGCAACATGCTATCATGTGGTGAATGCATACACAGTCAACCCTCCTACTGTCTGATCATTCAATATCACCCACTGTGGTTTTGAACGATAAATAAGCTATGCCAACCTGCAATATGGTATCATGTGGTGAATGCATCTCCAGTGTACACACATATCAACAGTTTAGTTCTATGAACAGTTGTGCCACCAAACACAACTGGTTGGTCAACACACTGGAAAATCCTATCAAGAGTAGGTTAAAAAACATACTGCACAATTTGGTAACCATTGGTGTTAACTGCAGTTATAACCACAGTAGAGAAGTTGAATAACCCTTAAAAAATCACCCATGGTTTCATTTTCTACAACTGTTTTTTTTTTAATCCATTAAAACCCCCATATATTCCAGCAAGAATATGAAAAAAAGGAAGGAAAAACAGTCTGAGAGCGTTCAAATGTGATGAACTGATAAAAACTATCACATATCACCTAAAGTTCTGTGTACCAGGCAAGGAATTTCATCTTTGAGAGGGCAAGTGAAGTAATTTTTCATTCTGCAAAGGGCACTTCCATTGGAAAATCTTAAAGTCTATGAGAAACTTTTGAAGGGGTATGAAGGCAAAGACCAGTTTAACGGAGGCCATGGCCTTCATATAGTTCCAGGCCTGGTGTACACGTATGGAAGAGGAGAGACAAAGAAGGCGATGGGGGTAAGATTGACCTCACCCTGAATGTCAACCTAAGCACAAGTTGCCGTGGCAGTTTGACACGGAATTGATTTGAATGCCTCCACCATCGATTAACCGTGGGTGAACCACAGGTTGTGACTTTAATATTACGACTTTGTTAAACTACACTCACCTTGAAGATTTGATGTGAGATCGATCCTTCTTTAGGTGGTTTTGAAACATGTAAAAATAAGTTGTCTGTTGCCGCAATGCTGTCTAAACACAGCACGAATGAGACGTCACTCAAAAGTGAAGATTCTAAAAATGGAAAACATCAATCAGCAAATTAAAATAACTTGTAAAGATTAAGTCATTTAAAATTATAATAAATAAATATTATTTATAACTCCTTCTTAAAGGAACATTACAGAATTGGTTTTTGCTAACAAAACAGTTGCTGGCAGTGTAAGCACTTTATATAATCCACCATATACATAAACTGACAAACCTGTAGAAGTTTGAGATCGATCGGCCATCTGGGTCACGAGAAAATTGTGAAAAACCGATTACACATTTGCATGTGTTATACAATGCAAGAATAAAACGCTCATGAGCGATAAACTCCAATCGGAAATTAGTTTTACTTATTTCTCATCAAATATGGCATTTCAGACAGAAATATTTCTAGGGATGTTTTCTACTATCATCATCATTAGACCGTGTAAGTTTTATGCAAATCTGTGATCTTAAAAAAAATTCTAATTACCAGTTCTGTAACGTTCCTTTAATAATAATAATAATTAATGTGTACATAGTATATGATTTTCCAAGCCAAGAGCAGCCCCCTACAAGCACCTTACAATATCACTACCCTTGTTCGTTGGGTCCCAAGCGGCCCTGAAACCATCTCAACTCCTTAGGAGTATGCAGCACCGGCAACCAAATGTGTGCACAGGCTGCTTGTCACAACACATCAACAATTTGTCCCCTCGCAAGCACCCACTTACTCCTGGGCCAAATATCTTAGAGCTGCTTAAGCAACAAATATTGCTTACAAATTTCTGCATAAATGAGCAGGATACCAGTCACAAGTCATACATGTGGAATGTTACTTTGGCTGGTGACCTTTCACTGATCTGCATAATTGGTATGTGCTTAGCTAGTTTTTGTGCTTAAGCGGCTCCATGAAATTGGGCCCTGGGTGATGAGAAGCAAATATAGAGAAGAGCCATGCTCAAGGACACAAGTTTCACGACCAGGAATCGAACCCATGCTCTGATGACTCAGCCACCAGATCTTGAGTTCGATGCTCTCGGCCTGACTTCTAATTAGACTTGACAGCTTTCTTATTGTCCCCTACTCACCTGTGCTCTCTAAGCTATCCTCAATCCACCTCTTAGTGCCTTGGTAGCTGTATTTACCACCTCCAGATAAAAGGAACAGGAAATTATATCTAGAAACAGGTCAGGAAAAGAAGTAATGGCAATACTTTCACTGTGTTCCACTGTCTGACCATGAAATGTTATGAGTGATAGTATACAAATATTGACTGCTTCGAGTGCTATGGTTAAAACTACGACTCCCGAGGTGATCCCCGGAGCATTCTATTTTCCCGAGGCGCAGTCGGAGTTTTAACCATAGCACGAGTAAAAGCAGTCAATGTTTGTTTTATAACACCCCAACAGACTATTTATCATCCTCGTACACGTAACGTTCGTACGCGCATTTCAGATACACAGATGCACAACTGATTGGGTTCGAGGTGGGTAAAAAAGACGTCTGGGTAACGCGCACGCCATGTAATAATCTTTTGACTATTGCATGGCAAACGACTATCACACGGCCACCGGGTTTCTAGTAAAACTAAGACATATCATGTGACGCACTCTAAACCAATGAAAAGGCAGAGTTTTTGTAATGGGTGTTATAAAAAAAACTATTCCAGCCTGCAATAATGATTATCATGTGGTGAATGCATCTACACAGCACACAATCAACCCTCCTACTGTCTGACCATTCAATGTTAATCAATAAACTATACCAGCCAGCAATATGATACCATGTTGTGAATGCATCTCGGAGAAAACCATCCTACTGTCTTACCATTCAATGTTATCCACTTTGTTTGTTAATTGATAGACACAATTTTCAGAGTGAAATAAAAGGATACTTTGCATGGGTTCTTGAGTTAGAGTACAGCTTGGATAAAAGCCGGCTGAGCTCAAGCAGTGCTGCTACGCCGCTACCGTTGGAATCAGCTCCAAAAGATAAATACTGTTAAAGAAAAAAATCCAAATACACTTTTCTTTTCATAAAGTAACAGTATTTGTGTTAATTGGGTGATTTAGAACAGATATAGTTAAGGGATGAGAGGATCAGGGATGAGAAGATCAGGACTGAGAGGAGGCAGGGATGAGAGGATCAGGGATAAGAGGATCAGGGATAAAAGGATCAGAGATGAGAAGATCAGAGATGAGAGGATCAAGGATGAAAGGATCAGGGATGAGAGGATCAGGGATGAGAGGATCAGGGATGAGATGATCAGGGATGAGAGGATCAAGGATGAGAGGATCATGGATGAGAGGACCAAGGATGAGAGGATCAGGGATGAGAGGATCAGGGATGAGAAGATCAGGACTGAGAGGAGGCAGGGATGAGAGGATCAGGGATAAGAGGATCAGGGATAAAAGGATCAGAGATAAGAAGATCAGAGATGAGAGGATCAAGGATGAAAGGATCAGGGATGAGAGGATCAGGGATGAGATGATCAGGGATGAGAGGATCAAGGATGAGAGGATCATGGATGAGAGGACCAAGGATGAGAGGATCAAGGATGAGAGGATCAGGGATGAGAGGATCAAGGATGAGAGGATCAGGGATGAGAAGATCAGGGATGAGAGGATCAAGGATGAGAGGATCGAGGATGAGAGGATCAGGGATGAGATTATCAGGGATGAGAGGATCAGTGATGAGAGGATCAGGGATGAGAGGATCAAGGATGACAGGATCAGGGATGAAAGGATCAAGGATGACAGGATCAGGGACGAGAAGACCAAGGATGAGAGGATCAGGGATGAGAGGATCAGGGATGAGAAGATCAGGGATGTGAGGATCAGGAATGAGAGGATCAGGGATGAGAGGATCAGGGATTAAAGGATCAGGGATGAGAGGATATAACTTACTGGAACTATTCCGAAGGTATCATAGTGAGCGACTATTGCAATGGTTGGTAGTTGGTCCTCTACACCCTTGCCTGTCAGCTTGCCCTGTATAACACGAAGTAAGTGGAAATAAATACAAATTGATGATTAAGAAATAAGCACTCCTAACAGTAATAATAATACAAATAATAATAATACAGCGCATTTATACAGCTATCAACCGAGAAACTATCACAGCGCTTAGCACAAAATAAACAACATGCAAAAAGAGAAAAAAAAAAAAAAAAAGCAAAACATATCAATTAAACAAGTGAGTTCCGAGAGATTGTTTCAACTGTTCAATGACCATGTAATATCATCCTCTGTGGTTTTTTGAAAAGATAGATCTGTATGCAAGCCTAAGTGATATCATGTGGTAGATTCGCACATCCCCCTAAAATCAATAGTACCACAAGGGATATAGGACTCCCAAAATGGCGTAACCAAGATTTATTGTGGTTGATGATGCCGGGTGATTTGGGTCAATATCTGGATTGTGTTGTCTGTCTTACCTGTAAGCTGATGATGGGTGCATCCTTGATTGGCTTAGCCTGGGGTCCACTCACAACCATCTGGAAGCCATTGGCATACACCGCACCCAGTAAAGCTGTGGGCAACAAAAGCAAATAACATGTTTCTGTTATCCTTTGGGTAGGCAGCAAATTGTTCAAGTACCAACACTGTACGGTAACTCAGCACCCAAGTAGTAGGACTGTGATTTATGTTGGTATGCCTGATCCCATGTAACGCACAATCAGGGCCCAATTTCATGGCTATGCTAGCCATACCATAAGCAAAGTAATGGCAAATACGCAGGGCTCAAATTTTACACTGGACCGCTGGCCCGAGGCCAGTAGTTTTAATGTCGGGCCAGTAAACTCATGACTGGACAAGTCCGGCAGTCTTGTGTTTTTTGAATTGAATAAAAATGAATAATAATACCTCACTGTTTAAGATCTTGAGAACAAAAACAAATCATTTACAGATATTGATTTTGAGTCTGATAAAATAACCTTCATATCTATTGAGTATTATTAACCCTAACCCCCTAAGCATTTCTAATAGAAAGCTTCCACAACCCATCATACTCCAACAGTTTACTTTTTGGAACAGTACACAACCCATCATACTCCAACAGGTCCTGTGCTTCTGGACTGTGATTTAGTGGGTACTCTCCACAGGACTAAACCATCCAAATTCCAACAAAACCATCTGTTTGATTTTGGCAGGCCTGGGGTGGTTAGGGTTTTAATGAAGTACAATTCCCATGAAGACAAATTAGATAAATCTTCTCTTTTTACTCTAAAAGTGCTTGTTCAAATAAACTGAGTCAGGAAGATTTTTTTCTCATTTGATTCTGGTCTTGTAAAAACAATTCTAGTCCAGTAATTTCTTTTTTAGCAGCAAGCCCTGGGGTCATGTGGATTTTCCCCCCAAATTCGAGCCCTGATACGGAAGCAGGGAATTCCGTGCTTACGTCAAACTTATTTCACAAGTTAGCAGGAAATATTTGCTTGTGCGTGTGCATCCTCGACAACACAGCTAGCACAGAAATTCAGCACTTGCCCTGTAAGCAAAGAATGGTGATCGCAAGCGCAGAATTTGGCGATAAGCAGAGCCATGAAACTGGTCCAGATTTACCATGCAGTCATCAGTCTAACAGAAGAAAAAAACCATATAGTTGGATTTTGATACATGTGTAGGGTGGGGGGGGGGGTTAAGGTTAATGCAAAACATTTGTCATCAATATAATAAATAAGGAAACCTTGAGTTTAAATGACAACCCCCCGTGCTTCCCCTTTATTTCATGGATAGTTTGGGGTTCATTGTTCAAGCAAGCTACACTTTTAAAAATAACAAGCACTTGACGGGCAATGTACCTTCTGCAGCAGTACCGGCTAGGTCAGAGCTGCCAGCCCTCTGGACTTCATCGTGGATTTCGAGAAGATTCTCATCTTCATGAGCAAAATACACAGGCATCGTCGTCTCCTGCTCCATCATCTGGGGCTCTAACTCCAACCAGTGCTGCGAGGAAGGTAGAGTATATAAAATTGAAACATTACATGATATTCTACAAACTGGAAGAGCTTTCAATATTCTAAGTTTACCTCGACTCATCCAGACCGTTTACTTCATTCTTGTAAGGGCGAGGCAGTTTTTATTCATTTCATTTCATTTCAACTTGGTTTATTGTATAATTAAGAAAACAACTGGACTAAAGTCCGAAGACTAAACAAGTCAAATTTAAAAAGATAAAAGATTGGCGTTGAATTATAAAAAGGGTAAACACCAAATTGTCCTTTTGTTTTAAATTTGAAAATACACGTACAATATTCAAAATGATGAAAATGATTCATGTTAATGACAGATTATTAGAACTTTACCAGCAAGTGAGGTTTTATTTAAGGTTAGAGTTCAACAATTGTACAAAGTTTGGAATAGCGGATTGTTTTAATCTTCGAGTCCGAGCAGCAGTTTCTTTTTAATAAGGGGCACCTCTATCAGGGAAATGTAAATTTCTACTGAAACATTTCAAAGGGCACACTTTTACGTGCATTATAACATGTGGAGTAGGCTAGTGAAAAACATGCGGGCGACCCAATTGGCTGACTCGTCCGGCCAGCGAGTGAAAAAAAAAGGTTAAGAGAAACCCCTGTAGTGCTGTCTTCAGTCTAACATAATCAAACAAAACATGCTCTTTGATTTTGATGGGTTGGAGATGGTTGAATAAAGTGCAAGACAGAAAGAAAAAAGCTAAGTCAAAGTCAAGTTTACAAAGATAAAAGATTGGCGTTGAATTCTAAAAAAGGGTAAACACAAAATTGTGTCAGGCCGGCCAGCGAGTGAACAAAAAAGTTAAGAGAAACCCCTGTAGTGTCGTCCTCAGTCTAACAGAATAAAACAAAACATGCTCTTTGATTTAGATGGGTTGGAGATGGTTAGGATAAAGTGCAAGACAGAAAGAAAAAAAGCTAACAGTAATAGACATTTCCTACGTTTCATAGAATAGCAGGAAATAGTTGTCTTAGAAATGCGGGGAGCGCATTGTGGTACAAGAATGTTGATTACGTAATCGGGGTGTGGTAGCAGGAGGTTTAAATAGAGGAGAAATTGTGAATAGAGTTAGTTCTAGCGTTTCACACACACACAGAGGACACATACTTGCCAGCTATGGATCATAGCAGCTCAGAGCAGGCCAGTATATCAAGCAAGTTTATAAGAGAATCTTTGTTAGATTTTGGGTTTTTGATCGCGGACGAGAAGTGTAATACTGAGGAGTGCATCACCCAGCAACAGAGGCAGATATTAGATTGTCAGAAAGTCTTTTTTCGACTTGGATATGTTGTCCACATATCAGGCCTGGAATTTTTACATTATGTGAGGCAAGGCCATTTTCATTTTGCAAAGGGCACTTCCATTGGGAAATCTAAAAGTGTATGGGAAACTTTTGAAGGGGCACCACTGCCAAGACCAAGGCGACGGAGGCCATGGCCTCCATGTAATTCAAGTCCTGACATATCAAATCAGTGGCATTTGGCATATATTTATTTTGATCATCATAATTTTTATTTCCAAAGTTTATCTCTACTATTTTGTAATTATTTGTTAAAGATTCTATTCCCATTTTAAGATTGGATAGATCTAGGCTTTCGAGTCACAGTGGTTAGATTCACTTTTATTAATCCTGGCCATCTTAGAATGGGCTCGTCGTGTCTGATTTTATACATGTAGTTTATTTTTTGTTTGCTTTGATTTATCAGTGTTCTGTTTCCATTCAACATTGGTTTAATATTGATCTAGGTATCACAAGATTTTCAAAGTATACTATCGGTTTTTTTTGTACTGTTAAATTTTATCGGTAATGTTGTGTCTTGTACTGTTTGTTGAAATCTTGGCTGAATACTAAATAATAATAATAATAATACTGTCATCAAATACCTTGATGACTTCCTGTGGTAAGGTACTAAGCTCCTTAGGTATTAAGATTAGTAGACCACCAGCAGATTGCTCCATCATATCCCTGTATCTAACGGCAGTTAGATCTGCCAGTTTTGCGATGATGCAACGTCTTGTTAACACCGGGGCGTTGATTGGCCTTGCTTCCATGTTGACTAGTGCATTTCGGCAGCCTAACAAGAGAGAAAGAATGCAGTTTGACGATGTTAATGTAAACTTGACAATGTTAAGTGTGTGGATACAGGAACCTGATAAAACAAATGAACTTTTAATAACCTTCCTATTCTTGGGTACATTTTCCAGTGAGTTGATCAACCATTTTTATTTGGAAAAAATTCAACTGCTCAGGCGGCGCAACTGTGCACAGAAACTAACTGTGTACAATAAGTTCACTGTGTATGCATTCATATTCATATCAATATTTCAGGCTGGCATACATGTTGTACATGTGTATCTCTATTAATGGTTTATGATTCTACAACACTATCAATTATCACTTTATCAGTATCATTTAATACCATTTGAAACCACAGTGCATGATATTGCATCTCATGGTCAGACAGCAGGGATAATTAGGTATTATTATTTAAAATACACCTTGGAGAGTTATTGCACTGATTTATTGAAGACTGGTTTGTGGGGGTATTGACCTTTATCACACTGCCGCCATCTTGGTCATGTTCCCTGTATCCAATAATAGTAATGAATTATAATATTCATTGTACGAAAAGGAACCAGACTATTTTTCCATTCCAGCCTAAGTTTGTTTACATTGGTTTGATTGGGAGAAAATCAAGATGGCCGCACCGTGATAAAGGTCTATAAAGACCAGCCCTGTGAACTACATGTACATGTATCGAATAAATGGCCCCTAAACAAGCGTCATGTTGTGTAAATGATCTGTATGAACTGTGGTTGTTGTGCTGGGAACTATTAAATTAACTGTTGCCTTTGAGCATTTTGATTTTGTTATTTTGACGAGGACAGCTGTTGCCGCATGCGTACGCGCATGCGTAGGTGTGAACTGTGAACGCCCAGACAATGTATCAATTTAAGGTACATGTAGCTGGTACGCGCATGAAACCAACATAATGCAAAGCATAAAGTCAAACACCAACAAAAGTATTTCTGTTTTGGTGCTGATACTGTTAATTATCAAAGCTCAAGTGATAGGTTCTTAAAACCATCCATACATAGTTAATTATGTGTTACCTTGAACATGTATGTAGAACAATTCCAAAAATATCAGCAAAGGTATAATCGCAATAACGGTTTGACTGAGGATTGAGGGAGGACCCGGTCTTCACTGCATGGTAATGACCTTGGTTGGTGGCTGGCTGCTAATGTTATTTATCAGTGAACTTTGCCTTTGTTTCTGTCCATTTTTAACAGCATAGCAGCCAGCCATTAACCTCTTGTCATACCCTGCCGCGCAGTGAAGACCGTAGTGAAGACAATAAATTTGATACATTTGTTTAGCAAAAAATAAAGCCAAGGCCAAGGATCTTGATGAGCTCTCTCCAGAGAACATTTTCATAAATGTATACACTGGGCAGCTGGGTCAGGGTGAGGCTAGCCCTAAAATATGCTAATTTTATTTTTACTTTGCCATGTTTACAATTGCTGTCTAGGCCTAACTCTAAATACTTATTTAACAAATTTAATTAATAATTATTATTTTGATATTAAAAAAAAGAATTGCATCATTCATCATGACCATGGAATAATACATTATACAATTGTTTTGCTCCAATGCTTCATATAGATGCATGACCATTTTCAAATGACACCGAAGCAACTTCCACCGGCCACCACCCTCCCTTTGGAGAGACGCGCCTGCTTGTAAAAAAAAAATTAAATGTGTCGGAAATAGACATCTAAACCATTCACTCACTACACTATCCAACCTACCGAATTGTGTCCCGTGCAAATCAAACTGCTGCATACGATATGCGCTGAATTCGTGGGCTGCGTGAACCGGTGAAATCATGATCAGCACCGGTACGAGGAAGAGCCAAGTTAGCGGCCAACTACTCTTAAACATGTCAAACACCTCTCCAAATTCTTCCACCCACATCTTGACCCAGATTTAATCGAAAACTTTGAACAATTTCACTGCCTCCGTTCAACTCGGATGTGAGTGCAAAACACGAAGATTATTTCGTTGGTACTTTCGCAAATTATTTCACGCATACTTCAAATGTAAACGAGGGGAACCAACGAAAATCGCACATGTCGAAAATGCTCTACCATGTACCAGCAAGTTATTAGGCCTTTGTGATTTTTTTACTCCACTGGGGGGCTAATGCATGTTGTAAGCCATCCCAACCCTCTCGCTCCCGGGACCCCCCCCCCCCTCTCTTGCACCATGGAGGAATCTAATTTTCTTCCTCCATGCCTGCACTAAACATCAATTAATTTTCGAAGGAAAAAAACAAACAAACCAACAAACAAAAAAATAAACAAACGCACTTCATGAAATTTAACAAAAATTCAAACTGATGAGTTAGTGCTCCATATTACACGAATTTCTATTACACAGGAAGGATCGAGGCAGATAGAGGAGCCTATTTCATAAAAAATAATATGACTTTTAAAACAAACAACCAAATCTCCTCACAAAACCTCTGTTCAAGCGGATTGAAAGCATTCCTGAAAAAATACAAACTCATTAGGAGTATGCAGCACCGACAACCAATGGTGGACTTCAAATTCATTCCCTTACTAGGAGTATGCAGAACCGGCAACCAGGTGGACATGATAATTATGATGTACAGTTTGTACACCATTGGTTGCATGCTGATACTCCTATAAGGAGTTTATATTTTTCAGAATGCTTTTAATCAACTGAATGGGGTTATAAGGAGATTTAATTGTTGGTTTGTACAGTGTTGCATCCTCCCTAAGGGCCGAGGCCCGGGGGAGTGTCAATCCGAAGGGAATGTTAATTTTTGGCACACATTAAAAAATCCTGCTGTTCTGTTTCAAGTTATTTATTATGCATTTTAAAAGATGCGTCCTCCCCGTTTGCCCGTTCTTCACACAAATCACTTTTTAGTTGATTTTAAAGTTTTAACTATACACCTGACAAACACATCAGATTAGCTTTACCTGCGTCTGCATCTCAGTAAATGTTATGTTGTTGTTTTTTACTCTGTTATTGTTTTTTTTTAAGAGCCTATAATAATAAATTACTGATCATTACGTCATTCTATTCATTTTGTTATTCTGTGGACGGGGACGGCAATATCGGGCAAAAATTACATCAGCAAAACGTCACTGGCCACGCTCGTCATACTTGTAATAAAACATGAACACGTCAGCTTGCCCACTTATTTGGTCCCCGGCCCCCTGCGAGGCTCTGTGCCCACGTCACGTCCAGGGTCTGCATTGTAGTTGTGTGTAATTTTGTGACACCACCCCCCCCCCCCCGGCCTCGGATTGGAGGAGGGCTTCACTATGATGAGTTATTATAAAGGCGAAGGAAAACTTGACTTCAAGCTTTTTGCAGCATAACAACTATAAAATACTTCATTAATTTTGTGGCAGGTCATCCCCCTTTTCACTCAATTGAAATCAATATCACCAAACCGAGGTTACAAGGAAATAGTCTGGTTCTGTTTAGTGTCTCCTTCCACTCCACACGTGTAATGTGTAGGATAACAGGGAACATGACATTCCAACATGGCCATAATGCCATAGTGACATTATTATTCCCAGGTCCCCTCCATTTCCCTCCATCAGTCGTGCTCTCAATTTCATCGTTTGCAATTTTAGATGGGCCATCGGGAGGAATTTTACGATGTCATCATTGGGGTATTTTGGGGATTGAAAGGAGGACGGGTTGTTTTCCTATTGGATAATTTCCGTAATTGTGATTGGGCAGACGGGGCACGTGCCCAACACCGCTTCTCAAAATAAACATGCATGACCTAATGACGTACCTAGGTCACGCACAGACACATAACAACACGACCATTTTTTTTTTCTCATTGTAATTGTGTTATCAGTGCTGGATCAACTGTGTGGTTTGGCTGGCGAATGCGACTAACTTTCGGTAGGTTGGCATTTCTTTTTGAGGAATTCTTCACTTTCTTTAAAACGTCAGTTATTCATTATGGTAGGAAGATATTCTTGAAATGTTTAGCATTTGAGAAAGACTGTGCTATGGTCGAAACGTCAGGCCATTCAACGGATAAACTTCATAAAACTTGAACTTTTTTTGTCTTCAAAATATAGTGAATTTAATTTAATGGAACCAGAACTTAACATCTTAACGAGACTCGCATTTGATTTATGTCATATGAACCGTGAACAGAGTTGATGGGTTGATAATTTCTTTACTCAATGATCATGGTTTTGCCTGTGACGTGAGTATAATTGTGTTAGCTGTTTTAAAAACAAAAAAATAAAACATTGTATTAACTAAAATGGAAACACTTTCTAAGGGATTTATTCGATTTTTTTATGGATGTTGGACTTCATTTCCCTTTTTTTCAGTATTCCTCGTGAGGAAATGGTAGCTAAAACGCTAAATTTTGTCCTTTAAAAATGAAAATTCAAGCGCACATTTTATTGCGCGGACGGAACTCTCGTGCACTCTACTCTACTCTCTCGCCCAAAGGAACAGAGTGTAAGCAAGCACTGAAGCAGTGTTGTGAAGACGGACGTGGTGGCATGCTGCGGAAAATTATCCTAACTAAGTAGCAAAACAAACCGACAACAACAAAACATGCGCAACACTGCTATCCTCGATTTATTAGGTCCTTTCTTTATGCCTGGGCATGCTGGGCCCAATTTCATAGAGCTGCTTAAGCAGAAAATATTGTTTAACAATTGTCTGCTAAGCAGAAATGAGCAGGATACCAGTCACAAATTGTACGTGTGATATGGGAGTTTGGCAGGTAACCTTATTCTGGTAAGCACAATTTTGTTGTGCTTTAAATAATAGCTACTTTTTGTGCTTTTAAGCAGTTTTATGGAATTGGGCCCTGAAGTATGAGGGAGGTTGGGGATGGTTAAGATGGCCGTGTTGGGAACAATTTCCGTATCCGACTGCCACTTTTTCACTCATTGTTATCAAAAGCATCTCATTTGAGAAAATAAGATACTATTTATATAATATAGGATTTGAGGCATTGCATGGTGAGGTATCAATGATAATGATCAAAATAGTGGCAGCTTGATACGGAAATTTTACCCTATGTCGCCTTGATCAATTGCAGGCCTGTGGCTGAAAAAGAATTATGAATTCTCACCCAGTTACTGCATGCATGTGTGCGTCCTCCATTTGATACGGAGGGAGGGCGCACGCATTCAGTAACTAAGTTAGCCCAGGTTGGACTCCTCCGTTGCATACAACGCCACGGAGTCCAGGGTATAAAGGTCCCGTACCATTGCGACAAAATTTACACTTCAAATTTTTTATATTTTTACCATAGAGGAAGCTGAACTTTTACTCACCATGTTCCTTGTAGCCGGAACTCCATGGAGGCCTGTTTGAAATTTGTTGAATTTTCTCCCTTGATGTTATTATTTGTGAAAACAAATTGACATTTACGGCTCCATCACTGCACGTCATACATGTAAACCAAGAGCTTGTAAAGGCTAACGCGCATGTGCAAGTTTTGTATACGCATAGGGTTGCTATGCATTTCGCATATGCGCATATGATTTTACACGGTCGAGCGGTACACATGTACATGATGGTTAAAATTACAGTGCAGAACTCCGACATATTTTTGGAAATAATCTCACCCATGGATATATTCGTTAGTTGTGAACTCATCCAAAGTGTAGTAAATGTCACCAAGAATATATGAGCAGAATTCCAGCTTCTCAAATAAGGTAAAAATAGGAAAATATTGTGGTCAAATTTGTGTTCGCATTGTAAAGAAGCTTTATACCCAGGACGTCAGTGTCCTACCAGGGCTATAACTACAATGTAAGTGAGAGTTCATAAAATCCATATGTACAGCCACAGGCCTGCTTGGATCATGATGACACAGCCCCATCTGGTCGCTCCACCAACCTCATACAACAAGTCATTCCACAGTACTATCCTAAATGTAGCTGCACGAAAATTGATACATTCTGTCCTAGACCCAGTAACTGGGGCGCTGTACTCCTTTAAAAAAAGAAATTGACATCTGCGGTCAAAATTTATTTAGAAGGAGTACAGCGCCCCAGTTACTGGGTGTATATCTGTCCATAGTTTGTCACAACACAAGAAGCACATTAACTCTAACATAAGGGTCTATTTTGAAAACAAAAATTTCACCCAAATCAACTTTTATCTATATTGAGCTACAGTGTACATGTATTAGGTGCATATACATGTAGAGCTATGAAAAAAATCCATCTCGCAAACTTGAATATTGAAACAAACAATTAACATAAATGTATTGATGAATGCAGTATTCTCCGTAGCCAGGCATGAGAACCTTCCGGTTTAAACTGGAATTCCGTTTTTTTCCCTTTCAAATTAGTAGTCTTCGAGTTCAGTGTGAATTTGATATAAAATTCGGGGGGGTGAGTTGTAGGGGGTATACATGTACATTTGGTTTTCGCTAACCCCTCTTCTTGGTCAGATCAGAAATTATGTATGGTTTACCGTACCCATGATTTACCAATAGTTCCGGTCGTAAAGAATTGCCGCGCGGCGGCGGCCGGCCCAATCTCCAATAGGCTATGCGTTGATTTGTTGTTCCATGTGGTGCATGGCGTGCAGCTACACTAGATCAATGGATATGTGACTTCTCTCATTCCCGCTTCATTCACGGTACGGTTTGACCATAATTCCCGATGTTTACTGCTGCTGCAGGAACATGTGTGGAGACATTGAAAAGTCTACTGACAGCAACGCACGGTGTTTTGGATGCGCGCGAATCGGTATACTTTTTATACCAGTCATCAGTAAGCACTAGAGGCAAAAGCGCCGTTTCTTCGATGCGTTTATTGTGTTTTACGGTTGGAGATATTTTAACGCATTGAACTATGAACTGGAACTAACTTCGAGACCACATGCTTGCATTGAGTGTGCGACACACGTGTGTGAGGCGAAGATTCGTTGACGTTTGACTTCTCACAATGTTTTTCAAAAATGCTATGGTTTGTGAACTGTCGGGATAATCTTGGAGATACTAAAAGATGTTTGAAGGCATTTAATGACCAAAGGGGGGAAACACTTAACACAATGATTTACTATCACAGGTAAAGACTCAAAAAATCAAAATTTCAAATGACTACTCGGTACTCCGTTCAAATTTCGTGAAAAGTTCGGAAGATGATTTTATTTTGAGCTGTTAAGACAATTATACGTCTAGCACTGTTAATGATTTCATCTTTTTAAAAAGTATTTTCCTCCTATTAATTTGTCCTTGATCACACCCATGGTCCCAATAACGCCAGAGGGATTCATTGAATGTGGCCATGACGCCTCGGTCAACTTGCCCAAATTCCGGACATGCAATTTTAGCTTTAGATTTTTTTCCGTTTTTTTTATCATCGCAAATTCTCATGCCTGCCATAGCAAAGCTATGCTAACATGTTCTCACCTTTGTAATAATAATAAAACAATAAATTCTCAGCACATTACTTGGCAATATTGTCATGTTTTGCGTGTCAAATATTTTATAAACTAGCTTCTTTCAACAAAGATATTCTGCTACTGTACTAGGAACTGTTTGTTTTAGGTCACTCAGTCCAATAGTCAAAGTCAAAACTTTGTTTTGTTTTTACTTCCTTGTTTAGATGTGAATCAGCAGAAATGAGAGTAATCTTTCAGGATTAAAACATGTCTTCTGAAAGTGACGGTGGGGAATCCCCTAAGGACTGGACCTTTGTAGATAGTCATGGATGCACTGAGGTATTTAAAATTCTCTAATTGTATTTATTTATTTATGGTCGCCCCATCGGTTTTCAATGAACTGTTCTCCCTGGGTACTATACAATACAAAATACACAGGAATAAAATACATAAGCAGCAACAAATTACCTGAATGAATACGCAGGATTCTAAGAAATACAAAGTGGGCTCTAAGAATAAAATGCAAATAGGACACATTCAACCGCCAAAAGAGGCGTTGGCGAAGAGCATAAAAACAGAGATGCCACTTTTCCGGATTTACCCGGATTTCCGGTTTCGGAAAAAAAACCACCACCTCAACTTCCGTTTTGTCCAGGCCGCGTGAACGACAGCCATTTTACAGTCACTTCCTGTAAGAATGTACCAAGTGGTGATTCATGGGTTCTCAGATCTTCTTTTAAAAAATCAGAGTGATACAGCATCACACCAAACTAATAAAAAATCCAAAATTTTAGCTTGCTGACTTTTGGTTTGGGCGAAATGAATTATCAAAGTTTCAGCCAAAGAACCCTCGTAAAACGAATATTACATTTCCCAGTAAATGAAAAAACATGCGCCAAGCTCGTCCCAACAAAAATAAAACATTGTTATAAACCTCCAGTTGGGCACATAACAGAAAAAAATGTTGCGATCTCGTTGGCGCGTCATGTTATGCTGACCTTAACCTGTGACGAACAGCGCCCTCATGCTGTTTTCAACGCCTCAGTAATGAGAAAAGTGTATGTTGTGTCAATTCTAGGCTAATATGCATGGAATGCCAATACTTAGAAAAATTTCAAAAATCTTTTGACATGGAAATTGTAGAGATCCCAAGTTTCTTCTTTCGTTTGTCATTTAGAGGAAAACTGTTTGTACACCTGTTTTTTTGTTTATTGGGAATGTACTATTCATTTTACGAGGGTTCTTTGGCTGAAACTTTGATAATTCATTACGCCCAAACCGAAACAGTCAGCAAGCTGAAATTTTTTATATTAGTTTGGTATGAAGCTGTATCACTCTGATTTTTTAGAAGAAGATATCTGAGAAGCCATGAATCACACCCCCCTCTCCGATCGCATTCACCATAACAATTACTACACAACTCGCCGGATACCAACCAATTCCATGTCACATGGCCATCTCAGACCATGCAGGATGAGTTGTCTAATACGTCCGATACATAGTACGCACATCATAAAATCAAAGGCCAATCGCGATCTCTTCGAAACATTCCGAGTTAAGCTTTATTGATTAAAACAACCATTCTTGCTGACTTTTTCATCAATTTTGATGCCTTTCTTGAAAGCCTTTCATACATGTACATGTAGGCCTAAGGTCTAGGCTAAAACCATCAGCTATACTACCAGTTGCATGTTACCGATGCGATGATTGCTCTGCGATAATGTGTCACAATGGTTACCACTCGCAACATTCATTCAGTTGCTTTCTGCTTTTGTCTAAGAAAAACTAAATTTCAGATTCTTTTTCGTTACTACAGTGGCATCTCTGTAAAAAGGAGGATCAAAAACAAACCCAAAATGAGACCATGCTACAAGTACATTTAAGTGGGCTTGGGCAAAAACAAAAGTATAGTAAGAGCATTTGAAGGCCATGAATTTTGTTCTTAAAGGGCATTCAATTTATACATTTTTAAACAATATTCAGACACCGTTCAAATCCAAAAAACAGTACGAAGAGAACAACCATCCGCTACCCTTTAGTACCCTCTAAGGCCTTTCTTAAATGAAGGCTACTGTTTTCATATTTCACATACATCCTCACCATGTTGTTTTAGGGATTGTCCTAAGTTTCAGCAATTTGATTGTCCTACAGCAGAGTACAACTTAAGGCTGTGCATTTACTGGTAATTTTGTATCGGGTACCTGTTAACCACATCGATTCGGTTTTCGGGTACTGGTTATGATACTCGATACATGTATATCACAGCAGTCAATGAGTTAAGTACGATGTTTACGAGTTGATTACGCTTACACTTTGCGTTTACGGGTAATTTTCAATCGGGTACCCTTTAACCACATCGATTCAGTTTTCGGATGCTTAGCATCATAAAGGTCGAGATATGATAGAACTTTAATTATTGTTGCCCTTTATAGTATTAGTCATCTGGAATGTTGTGAACTTTTTAAAGTCATTTGCAATTTTGAAATGTTCCCCTCAAGTTTCCGGTAATGGAACCGATAAATTGGAACCGGATATTGACGTCTGTTTTCAGGTACCCGGATACCCGATTACCTGGCTACAGGCCTAGTACAACTTAAGACCGCACTCTCTATTCCAAATCAAATGTGTGTGAGCGTGTCTATCCATTGAATCCGAGGACTTTAACAAAAGGGATCCGAGTGTTTGACAGAGCGAGGACGTCCTCGCTTCGTTTTCGTGTACAAACCCAATGGGGACGTCGCTTAAAAAAACTATGTCCAAACAATGGGAGAACAAAGAGACGTGTGTGTGTGTGTGTGTGTGTGTCGGTATCAATGTGTATTATGTTTGTAGTAACCCCTCCCCCAGCCCGCTAGATTTTTTAGTAATTTTCCTCAATTTATGTATCCAACCTCTGTTGACTCTGCTTTAGAATTTTGTTTAAACGTCCTTTATTAAATCATACGCATTCTCTGCCCCGTCCCCCCCCCTCTTATCAAGTTAAAAGATTGATTAAAATAAATCGTTTGGCAAATTGGAAAGGGCTCACTCACATTCCAGAAAAAAAACCTATTTAAACAAGCAGTTACACCAAGCTTAGCAGTTACACCAAGCTTAGCTTACAATAAACTAAACAGATAAAAGATTAGTTTTAATATCATTGACCCTTTCCTTTCTGTATATTTGTGTCTGATCTCTTTCAGGATTCTGATGATTCCTCTGGGTCAGGCTCCTCATCTGACTTTGTTGATCTTGGAGAGGACAGAGTACAGTATCATCACATCAGCAGGAGCAGCAGCGCCATCAATGTCATACCAAACACAGGCGCAAGACCAAGTGCTGCATCAAGCCTCCCTGCTAACTTCAGAGCCCATGTAGGAGCAAGCCAGGATGAGAATCTTGAGGCCACCACTTGCCTCAAGGCTGAAGGCTCAGCTTCATCGGTGACACTTCCTTCAGACACCACAATGCTGTCTCCTTTCACCCCAGCTTTTGATAAATCCGAAAACAATCCGAGTGCCCCAAGCAGTCAGATGGCTAATCTGGAAACTTTGGTATCCTCAGGCTCAACGCTTGTTGGCTCAGAGTCCCCTGTCCTGTTATCCTCAACTGGTGACCTTGACAGTTCAGGAAACCATCTTGAGCGAGCTGGTGATGAGCAAATTGAAGGTGCTCATCATCATCCATCGGTGATTATGTCCATGTCCGATGGGGCGATTGATGCTGAGACTGAAGTCCTCCCAGATGAAGAGGCTCCGTCTAGCATCGTATCAGACACCACATCGGTTGACAGCATTGAGGTGATCTCCTTGCCATTGAGTGTAGGAAACCAACCAATGAAGGCTGAAACTTCTATGAAGTATGGATGGTTTGGTGACGAGACAAGGGAGGAAGATAGCAAAGATGAGGCAAATTCAGAATCGGTTTCTCGATCAGGTTAGTTGAATTAACATAGAAAATTCTTCCACTGTCTGGCCATTCAATGTCATTGAATGAAGGACAAACAACTAAGCTAGCCTCTTCAATATCATAGTGTGTTGAATTCATGTACACAGTTAGTTCCCTGCATATATGCACAGTTGTGCCACCATACACAGCGAGTGCAGTTGAATGGTTTAAATTGGTTGGTCGACTCACTGGCAAATGTTATCAAGAGTAGGATGGTTAAATTCTTGTCAACGCTCAGTACAGTCATTGTTCTAATGTCCCCAACACTAGGATTGATACCTTTAAATCCTCTTCTCACACATCAGGAGCAGACGCTCAATACAATGATCAGTCTCCTGTGAGCTCACCGGCTGAAGACTCGGACACGTCTGAGTTTGAACGCATTGAAGTGGACATGATCCCACCCCTGTCCGAGATCGAGAACCATGCTATTCATAATGCTGAGGATGATGAGGAGAACAAGATGGACGTGGCAGGAGCTAGACCATTAGCACAACAAATGGTGAGAGCACACAGGATGTACTTGTGTGTACTTGTTTTATTTCATGTAATTTATTAGGGATTGTGCAACATAAATAGATTGGGGGTTGTGAAGTTTTTGTTAGGTTTCCTGTTTTTCTTCTTTATTTTGTGTGGGTTATCAATATTGAAATGAAGCTTCCAAAAATGTTTAGTGCAACATCTAGGCCCAATGTCATATAGCTGCCTAAGCTTAAACAATTTTGCTTACTAGAAAAGGGTAACTAGCGAAAATACCATGTTTTGTGCACAGTTTGTGCCTGGTTCCCTGCTTATTTTTGGTAAGCAGAAATCGTTAAGCAATGTTTTCTGCTTAAACAGCTCTATAATTTGGGCCCTGGCACTTACATGTAGCAATTAATAATAATATTAACAGGCCTTTGTAAAGCAGTCTTTAGACTCGGTATCACAGTGCTTTACATAAAAACCTCTTTGGGCTCGACCTTGCTTGGGCTCCCAAAAAAAGATAATAGTTGTATACTGTGAATGTACATAAACCTAATGGAAATGTGTTGCTTGTAACTGGGAATTAAGCACTTGGTACTTAAGGATCAGCATAAATAAGCAAAACTTGGCTCATTGGAATTGAGCTCCCCGGCATGAGCCATTGCAACATAATGTTAGCAAGATCCTTTTTCTTTCTACAGGATGAGCAATCCAACACAAGTCACTCATCCCCAAGACCTATTGACAAACCACAAAACTACAACGAGGATCAATCCATTAGTCAAGATGAGACATACAACCTCATCACTGATCAGTCCCCAGCAGCGCCATCGCCACATCTTGGACTGAACATCGTTTCACCCGCACCCCTTCGAGTGTTAAACATCCGGCCCTTGGACAGTGCATTGGTACCTGACATCCAACCGTTCCATCCACCGGCAGAAGTGCATAGCCACCCTGGTAACTCCGGCTTCGGGGCATGGCCTCCTGTCCAGCCGCTGAATCTACCCCCTGATAGATTTGACCTTCTTGGGCCACTGAGGCAGCACAGCAATAGCTTGAGTGATGATGGTTTTGATCTGATAAGGAGACAGAGGAGGCAGGATGATGATTCAGTGTCTACTGTTTCCTCCAGCAGCTCTGATGTATCTGGATTTGTTAATGTTAGACAACGGAATGGTAAGAATATTGTCATAAAAAAGGTAATGCTGTGTGAGTAGGTTTGAAGCTTTGCATGGTGTAGGAAGTAGGAACATGATAGGTTTATGGGTAACAACCATAAAATGTCTTTGGGAGGAGAGTTGGTTCTTAGAAGAACCAGTGTTGAGTTGTAGTACCAGAAACTCATTTGCATGTTTTTACCCTCAAGTTGTCAATAACAATATCATAAAATTTCCTAATGAAGTTTAATTTATAAAAAAAACATGTGAATAGACGGGTGTCTTGCTTTTAGGACCATGTCACACAAGGCAATTTACAGGCAACCAGTTCCAGGCAATCTCCATGAAGAAAAGGCAATCACATTTGAACATCACATATTTTTCTTGGGATCGTGAGACACTGTTTGACAAATTACTCCTGTGCTACCAAAGTGATCCTGTAGCATGCACTGCAGTTTGTTGCCTCCAAGTTGCCTGTAAAAGTTGCCTCGTGTGACGGGGCCCTAAGGCTGTAGGTTTTCCGTCCTTCCACAGCGGACTCATGTGCAATATTAATCCCAGCACTGAGCAGAAAACATTTTTTAATTACTAGAAAAGGGATTTAAAACCTATGAACAACACAGAAAGCATAAAGCTAATCCTAAAATTGAAACAACTGTTCAACCAGCAAACCGACTTTCTGCATTTCCACATGGAGTGTTTTGGTGCAGCTCATGCCTTCTATAACAGGACGGAACAACTAATGAACTCTTATTTTTCTACCCATACACCGATTTGTGTAAAAGCACTGTATACTCAAGTTTCCTGAGTCCTTTATAAAAATTTTAAAAAGGCATATTACTCGGGTGGGATTCAAACCCATGACCCTTGCCATCCTAGAGCAGATGTCTTATCACTAGACCGCTGATATTGCCGGGAGCTACATGTAGAGGCAGTTCAAATCCTACATTTTAGCAGTGGGTACTGCAACAATTTAGTATGTTAAATTTGCATCCGGGATACTCTGATGCATACTTAGTACTTTCCCGAGTCCTGTGAAGAATCCCCCAGGCATAAAACTCGGGTGGAATTCGAACCCATGACCCTTGCCATCCTAGAGCAGATGTCTTACCACTAGACCACTGAGATTGCCGGTAGCTAGAGGCAGTTCGAGTCCTACATTTTAGCAGTGGGTATTGCAGCAATTTAGTAGATGTTAAATTTGCATCGGAGTTACAGAATATTATTCGGTTTTACCCATACACTGATTTGTGTGAAACACTGTACACTCAGTACTTTCCCTCGAGTCCTGTGAAAAAACCCACAGTCATACTACATGTACTTGGGTGGGATTTGAACCCATAACCTTTGCCATTCTAGAGCAGATGTCTCACAATGAGACCACCGAGATTGCCCGGTAGCTAGAGACAGTTCGAATCCTATGTTTTAGCAGTGGGTACCACAGTAAGTAAATATTTCTTCTTCGTCTTCTTCGTTAATCTTCACAGCGCCCTCTCTATCCCGTTCCGTCAGCCAACATCACAGCGACTTCGACGATGAGAACCTCTCCAACTTTACAGACGCCTCGGAGGACTGTCTTCCAGCCAACATGATGATATCAAGTCGTAAGTCTGGGGTGAGACAGTATAAGCACAACAGAGACGAAGGTTTCAACGCTACACTAGATTGGTTGGTCTTCATGGTTTTAATCACTGGTTTTGCGCTTGGCATCGGACACTTTATTGGTGAGCAAATGTTAGGCCATGCTTGCATGTATTATTTAAGCTCTTCCTGCATTTCCCATCATTTGTGTCAAAATTTTCCAAGTATTCAAAGTTTAGTACACAGAATTAAACATCGGAAATGTTTGTTTTTGTCATTATAATTCTTAATTTGGGTAGTAATCATAAGTATTCCATTATCTAAATCAACTGATCGATTGAATTATTTGTGTATATAAATCATTTTTGTAAGGATTTTAGTAAGTGACTTGTGACTCGTACTCAGAAACTTGTGACTCAAGTAGCTCAAAACTCAGACTCAACCAAAGTGACACGATAGTATCTCTGGAGATTCAGGATCTCCAATAATCACTTCTAAAATAATTTGTTACAAATTTGGTCTTGTGACAGATTTTTTTTTCAAATGCGTCAAATATTTGTTGTGATTCTCTCTTGCGTAGGTTCCTCACAAGAGATGGCCTACCAGCACTCCATGAACACTGGACAAGTACAGCGTCTGCGTGAACTCCAGGATGACCTCGTGACCTGCCTGGACCACAGCACGGGTCACAACAGTAAGATCACCACAGAGAGCTCGTCTCCAGCGCTGCAGGCCATCAGGTTGATGGAGAGCCTCAACTCAAGAATGCTCGCTGACAAAGACCCAGAGCAACAGCTTCTTCTTGAGCAGGAGGTAGGTCAGGAACGAGACACGATCAAGCAGGGTGAACCTGTAGATGGTACGTTGCATCTAACTCAGACTGACAGAACAAGGCTAAGTGAAGATAAACTTGAGGAGACTTTGATAGTCTCCTTCGGTGAAGTAGGTACTGGTAAGGATGTGGTAACGATTCCCGAGTCAAGTGTAGATTTACATGTAAGTTTGTCAGATGATAATGGGCAGTTGAGTGAACCTTTTAACAAGAAGGAACAAACACTCATTGATGTTGCAAAAGAAAACACTGATAATTTGGTTGTCGGGATACAATCTGAGAAGGATTTTAACGATGATAAAGAGGGGCTAAGTGAGGATCCTGTAAGCTCCTTGGTGACTGGCCAGCTTGATGATGGAAGTGATGAGAGGAAAGACACTCAAAATATGACAAACCGTAATGTTTTAAAGGTGTACAAGAAGTCAACTGAGGTTAGCAAAATGCATGAGCAGCATGGTAATGTTGACAAGGGTGTAGTAGATTATCACAGATTGGAAGGAGGATTGGAAGAGGATGAAACCAACGCAGCTGAAGTTGAGATAGAGAATGACTTGCTGGGGAAGGATAAGATGGAAGAAGATGTCAAGTCAACAGTCGACAAGGACATCTCTCCTGAGTCATCCAGTGCGGAGCATGAATCAGCAACAATCAAAGCCCTGACACAGAAGATGGAAATAATGGAAGAGAGAATGGATAAGGTGCTTCAGGCAGCGGAACACTGGCAACAGATGATTGAGGACTTGAAGAAAGATGAAAGCTCAAAAGATGATGAGGGCCAAGACACAAGTCATTCATCCAAATCCTCAGACAAGGTTAACGACGACCACCCTAATGATCAAACTGAAACGGCAAAAGACCACTTTGCTGGAATAGCCGCCGCACTTGAGCATGTATTGCCAGGTTTTCTCCACTCGGACCATGGCAATGATTTTCTGGCATATCTCAATCAGACGGAAGCCTCGGTGAAGTCATCATTTGCCAGCGATGATCAAGACAAATCAGGTTCATGGTCTGAGGCATTTTATTCAAAATTAGAAACTTTAAAGGCCTTGCCGGAATCAGATGGAGTCCAAACAATTGTCAATAACACTAAACTCCTTGCAGAGCACTTATCAATAGAGATTGAATCAGTCACGGAATCTCTGAAGAATCAATCAGCTCAGCTTGTTAAGGAGCATAACATCACAGTAGAGGGTCTTGGTGAGCGAGCCAATGGTGCCTGGACAAAACTAAAAAACATCACCTCTGACGTACTGGACTACAACAAGAAAATCCTTTCAGGCGTTGGTGAACGACTTACTGACACTCTACACACTGTGGAAAACATCTCAGCCGAAACCATAGCCAAACATAACATCTCTTTGACTAATATCGGCAAGACGGCTGAACAGGTTTGGAGCTCCGTCAAAAATTACTCTACCCTTGTTACTGATGGCATTCTGAACGCAACAACAACAGGAAAGTCGGAATCAGAGCCTTCGAAGGTAAAGAATGGGTTCAGTCAAACGGTCAAAGATGCCTGGAGTACCGTGAAGAACTACTCCAAAGATTTCACAAAGAAGCAAAATTTGTCCATATCAGGACTGAGAGATCAAGTTAAAGCTGCTTGGGGAAAAGTAAAGAATACTTCGGCACAAGTCCTTGAGGATATTTCTGAATCAAATCTGGCTGGACAATTTAAAGAGGGTGCAAAGAAGCTCGGAGAGAAGGTTGGAACGACTTTCAGATCGGTGAAGGATAAGGTGAAGAGAATGCACAAAAGAAAGGGCCCCCATGGTAAGAAGCAACATTTTCAAGAGCGTTCTAAGCATCATCGACGTGAGAACATCCATGTGCGTAATCATTTTAGAAAAACCGGTAAGAATGCAAAGAGGGATGTCCACAAAGAAAGACACATCCACCGCGGTCGTAAACCTCATCGGCACCACCATCGTAGAGAAAGGCACCATTTGGACGATGAGGAAACGATAGCATCATTTGATGATGATCATGAGCATTATGAAGAAGAATACTCAGTGTCTGTACAACAGCACCATCAGCAGCCTGAACAAGACAATGATCCGATTGAGGTACCGCATCCAGACCAAGGTCACACCTTTCATTTTTCCTCCCCTCAAAGACCACAGTGGGTGCTGCCTTCTCACGGTGATACCAAATCTCCTAAAAGGAAAATTGTGAAAGTGGAGACAGGATCCCAAATAAGATCAAAAGAGAAGCATCACTCTGTTCCGTCTAGAAAACAATCTACAAAAACTGGTGACGCTATGGATCAAAATCTTAAGGATAAAACTGGACAGGAAATTCCTCGGGATGAAAAGATGTTTCCAAGACAGCCCTTCAATATCAAAGATTTTCCAAAATTTGCTTGCAAAGGAGAAAAGATTACCGAGCCGAATTGGGACGATATGTTTGACTGTATGGACATGCACTGTAAAGGAGATGAAAAATGTATGCAGAGTCAGCGCAGAGATGCAGCTAGGCTCTATTCAGAGCTCCTCGACTACCAGGACTGGCTCAAAGATCGTCACCTCAAGAAGGATGCACGGGAGTTGAAAGAATTCCTGGAGGAACTTGGAGAGTTTCTCAGCGAGACAGACACGGACGATGAAGACTTGGATGAGCTGAAGGACGAATTTGGTGAAATGGTACAAGACATGGAGGAAAGGGCTTTGAAGCGACAGCGGAAAAGCCACAAAAAGTCACAAGGGCAGAAACTGGGAAATGTTAAAGACACAAATGACAAAGTCAACAGTGTTGATGACAAGACAGCTGAAAACTCCACCATCGTCATCGACTTGAAAAGCCTCCCTCAACGGAAGGAGTCCCAGACAGATCTACCATCCGAGTCGTCTCCTAAGATGGAGAGACGCAAGTACGCAGGACGCGGTTACCAGAGCACAGATGACCAGGAAGATTGGTACCTCCAACGTGCCAAGGACAGGGAGGATCAGCGGATGTCACATGAGTCCAATCCGAGTCAGGAGGATAACTTCAACTGGTACCTGCACTGGGTTCAGGGTCGTATTGATGGACGGACTGGGGTGACTGTCTGGGACATGTACGAGTGGATCAAGGAGAGATACGTACTTAGAGAGGAACTGAGGAGGCATGAGATGGAGGATCATTCTAATTGGTTCCTCCGAAGACCTTAAATATACCAACAATATCACAATCAACATGTTCGTCACACACTCTTTAACCCACCCAGCTCTGTGTTGCATACACTCTGTGGATATTCCTTTTTTTTGTGCACTAAAGAAAAAACATATTCTTCAACGCTGTAAAAACACTGTGTGGACGTGTGTAGGTCCACATAGTGTTTCAAGTCCCTACATTGTGTGGACCTCTCTTGTTCTCAGGTCCACACTCCATGTGTGTAATGCTGAAACACTCTTTCTAAATGAGTGTGAAGCAAACGTGTTGAAATAGAAGTCAGTGTTAACTGGCAATGTCTGCTTTTGAGGCAATGCATGTGTGCTGCCATTTTAGCTTTATGGCAAAGTTCATCTTTCCCATTGGAGGATCTGGTTAATTCTGCCATACTGACATGTCGCATCAGCCATGATAGTGATACTCTATGTACACAGCTGACTAGAGGGCGTGCCCAGCAGACACAGTTGACAATTTGGCTTAGTATTTTCTGTGCTCTATTTTTACGGTGTGAAGTCACCAGAAGTTCTTTTGTGCTACAGGTCTATTAAAAGAACTCAAAGTTACTTTGATTTGAATTATATACAACAATCTAACTACTTTCGTTCGGCAGCCAGGTAAAAGGTGGTCATTTTCGTAGTGTTTGTTGCACTGAGCCATTTAACAAAATATTCATTTTTGAAAAACAAATATGAAAAGTGGCACTCATTTTTTAGTGCCATGGAGAAAGGAATGTTCATGTGTGGACACGGGCATTTCCCCATTGTGTATGGCATAACTCGTAACAAATCTGACAGACTAGTGAAACAAACTAACTGGTTCAACTGGCTAGTCATTGAACAAGTTAATGGGCAATCCCTGATAAACGGACAAGTATGCAGAGTATGTAGTTGCCGCTAGATTTCCACTTTGGATAATTTGTTAATTTACAATACAAGGTACTCAGTTTTGCACTGTACATACATAATGTAGTTGGATTAATTATGAAGACAAAATTGATTATGAAGGAAGACTTCTTTTACTACATGTTGTCAGAAGTTTCAAGACAACGATATAAATTCTTAACCCATCCATTTTTACATTAAGTTACATGTACATGTACATGTATGTATTGTTTATTGTTATTCACCATCTACATGTTGTAACACGCTACTTTCAATTTCATTTCGGTCAATTTTCTGTTTCGTTTCCGTTTGCAATTTCTGCAAACTTTTATCAATGTAAATGTACAGTGTTTTCACATACATCTCCATTTGCAGATCTATGGTTTTTTGTTCCGCACTATTTTACATTTGGATTTTCCTTACAAGTTTTAAAAGACTTTTGTTTTAAAGTCTGAGTGTTTTTGTTTCGATTTTGATTTTGAAACTTCTTTGTTACTGGCAGCTGTGTATTGATATGTCATCTGAGGCGCAATAATGGCCGTTTTGAAAGCCATCATGGCAATGTAAATTTTAAAAGATTTAGAAAGAAATATTGGTATTGTTCATCTCTTTCCATCTACTTTGGGGATGAGGATAGATTATCATTTACCCAAAATGTTTTTCAGCAAATGATCATATCTCAAACGAAACGTACAAGAAATTGTTCAAAACAAACAAAAAATGCATATTTCATAGTGGATGATTATTAATTACATGCCTTCAGCTTAAAATCTGGCTTAGACCAGTTTCCAGTGCAGGCAAACTTTTGCAATGATGGATACGTGATCAATATGCAAATTAGGTCTCCGATGTTTACAGAGCCCTGTGTGTTAAGGTCTATTGGTTACCCACGATTTGACTAATTTATTCATGATTTTTAATGCTTATCCAATCGCAGCCTTGTAATTTTGAGGGGTGTGCTGTGCTATTAAAGCCATATCTTGCTAGACATTGTTTCCCACTTATCATCTTTTCTTCTTATCGTGTTTACATAATTTATTTAGTCAGCTTCTAAAAATTAGGAGTAGGGATATAATTTTGCTGTATTTTGTTAGCTTCGTGTTGACTTGAGGTTTTATTTTGTATATAAAGTCAACAACAACTCGGATCTACAAATGCACTGCAGGAAACTAACATGTAAAATTAGAGAAATTTTAAATAAAAAAAAAAATAAACACAGTGTGTAGCGCTATGTAGCCATTTTATTCCCCTCCTACATCATCATGGAACACACGCACTTAGTAAGACTTTAAATTGCAAGAAAAATTCATTTGTAAAGGGACTAATTTATTGTTTACAAATAAGGGGTGATTTTGTACTATATTTAGAATTGATCTTTGTATGAAGTTGAATAGTAATCATCTCATAATTGTTTTACATTTTATCAGTTGTGCATTTGGAGGTTGGAGTTGGGGTCATTTAAAATGGAGTTTGTTTGATAAGTTTTAGTTATAATCGGATAAAAGTTAGGAATGTATTAAAAGTGGTGTAGTCAAACTTAATTGGAATAACACAATAATATGTTTTCTTCTGAAAACCAGTCTTCTAAATTAAGTATTACACACAAAATACTTACAATATATACAATATTTTATCTGTCAAAAAACATCAAAATGTTACTTTGAATGTTGATACTGTCCTCAAAGTGTTGGGAAAATAATGCAAACGATAAATACAGTTTATGTAAGCTTAAAGTATATGTAAACTTTTCAATTTTGTTGTTAACCTGAGAAGTTAAATTTGTATATTTTTGTACTTTCTTTTGCTAGTTTTTATTTTTTACACCTAACAGCACACAAAAACCAATTATGTGTAGGTTCCAATTTCATAAACCTGCATTAAACAGCAATTATTGCTTAACAATTTTCTGCTAAGCAAAAATATGCCATGTATATACCAGTCACTGATGGTGTATTTGGAATAGTGTTTTGGCTGGTACTCTTATTCTTTGGTTTTACCCATACACTGATGTGTGTAAAGCACTGTTTACTCAGTACTTTCCCCCGAGTCCTGTGAAAAAAATCCACTGGTAGGCATATTACTCCGATGGGATTCAAACCCATGGCCTTTGCCATTCTAGAGCAGGGCCCAATTTCATGGCTCTGCTTACCGTGGAATTCTGTGCTTACAGCCCATAGAATTGTGTGTTTTACGGGCACCGTAAGCACAGAATTTGGCAGTAAGCAGAGCCATGAGCTTGGGCCCTGATGTCTTACTACTAGACCATCGAAATAATTGCCCGGTAGCTGGAGGCAATTCGAATCCTATGTTTTTGCAGCAGATATTCCTGATGCAAGTTTAACATCTATCAAACACTCTGGTAATCATTATTTTATTGTGCTTAGCTACTAAAGCAGCTCTATGAATTTGGGCACAGCTGACCATTGTACAAGTCTGGTTCCTAGTAACTACCTGCGTTTTTAAGATGTATCTGTTAACAGTTTGCTGTTAGGAAGTGCTCAGACTATATTTATATATATTAATAGAAACTCACATTGATTGATAAAAAAAATTGAGTTCCACAGACAGCTTGAAAAGTACAGAGGTATAATGAGCAGAACTTTAACAAATTGATTACACAGTTATAAAATGCACGAAGAACATGCAAAGCAACCAGAGAGAAAATAATGTATGAATGATAATCTGTTTGTTTTAACTAAAATATAACTAGTTGCTATTTTCCCCAATTATTCGCGGTTTTTATTACATGTAGATGCAGCTGCTGTTGTTTTCCTCTACTCCAAATTCTATATTTAAAGTTGTTTACAAAAAAATATTGAACTCATAAACGTGTTTGGAGTTGTATAGATTGCAATCATGGACCATTTCCATACATTCTCATGTAGAGTTATGACTTAAAGGCATTGTTTGGTAATTGTCAAAGACAGGTATTCTCACTTGGAGTATATGCATAAAATAACAAACCTGTGAAAATTTGGGCTCAATTGGTCATCGAAGTTGCAAGAAAATAATGCAAGAAAAAACACCCTTGTTGCACAAATTTGTGTGCTTTCAGATGCCTGAGAAAGGCTTCATGCCTGAAGTCTTTCTCAGATTCAAATATTTTAGTGAGAAATTACCTCTTTCTCAAAAACTAAGGGAGTCGTTTCTCACAACGTTTTATTCTGTCAACAGCTCTCCGTTGCTCATTACCAAGTACATGAACTAAGTTTGTATGCTAATTTATATTTTAAGTAATTACCAAATGTGTCCAGTGCCTTTAAGAATATTGCATTTTTCCACATGTTCAGTGTATATGTATTGACCCTTTGCACGGCTCGGAATGCAAATACTGCACAACGCGTGTCTACCATTCCCACCATAATGGGAGTCAATTCATTTGCGTACTTTCTAACTCCCAAAAATGGCGGACAGGATAGGCGTGCCTAAGTGAAGTACTCATCTTGCAAGGGGTCAATATAAACGAGTACTGAGCAGTGGAAGAAGAACAAAATTGCCAATTAATTTGTGTGATTTTGCATGTAGGCCTGTCCATGTGAGAGCATAGATGAAACCAAATTTCAAATGTGGGACAGGCATTTTCAAGTTTTGTCTTGTTTGTTTTAGACTTAAGTTCATTTCAGCAGAATTGCAGTGTATATACAAAAGTTGCAACTTTAAAATAATGTATTCGTCCAGGCTTGGAATTATTTACTTGGAGACTATGGCCTCTGTTGCCCCTGGTCTTGGCCTTGGTGCCCCTTCAGAAGTTTCCCATAGACTTTAAGATTTTCCAATGGAAGTGCCCTTAGCAAAAATGAAAATGGCCTTGCCCTCTCAAAGATGAAATGCCAGGCCTGCGAATATGCTTTTCCCCAACTGAAATACCATATTTCTACTTGCATGTATAATGAGATGTTTTGTTGGTACTTTGCTAAATTGTTCTGGTCGATGGTACAAAACAAACATCAATAACTTTTATGCACAAGCTGCCCCTGATAGAAATAAAACTCAAATGCTCTGATTATTCATTGCTTTTGTATGGATATTCAAAGGACCAATTTTATAAGCCTTTGGGTTGAACAGATTGCTGTTTATCAGATATGTAAAAGTTAGAACAGAGTTGGCTTATGGGTCAAGGAGACTCTACTGTGTAATATTTCAACACCATATCGGAACAGAAACTTAACCCCAAAAGAGTTTAAAGTTGTTGTGCTTTTTAACCACGTACCTACTCAGTTCTTACTTCACACCATGCAAAGCTTCAAATCTTACTGAAAAAAAGTTATTTGTGAACCAGTAACAAGCAGCGTATACTGTTCATGACAATTTGGTTGGTCACCTGGGCCCAATTTCATAAAGCAGTTAAGCACAACAAATTGCTTAGCAGAAACAGGTTACCAGCCAAAATACTGTGTAATGCATATTGTTGTGACTTGTTCTCCGCTAATTATTGCTTAGCAGAAAAATTTGCTAAGCAGAAAAAATTGCTAAGCACAATTTTCTGCTGAACAGCTTTATGAAGTCGGGCCCTGTTTCGGTTAAGCAAGGTGTTATTAGACTTGAAAACATGTCTACAATCGTCTTGGAGCTATGACATGTCCGGTGCAGGTAATTTAACAACGTAGACATGTATATTTTTTTTCTATAGTACAAAACTCCTGTTTGTTACATAGTGTTTAGGAAAAGTAAATGGTTTCGTAAAAATGATATAAGGTACAAGGTTGCATGCATTAAATAACACAAAATAGATACTTGTTAATTGGGTTGTTGCTTTCTTATTTTATTGTGTCTCACCGTAATTTTCACTTAATTTAGTGTACACATTTTTTGTATGCATGGGCTGTACACAGTTTTTATACTTGGCCATTCAATTCAAACATGTTGCTTATTTGAAGTCCCAACCTCAAAGATTTTGTTAAAACTAAACTAATTGTTACATCTTCGCGGCTGTGATTGTTTAATGAAAAATAGGGCCGGGATAACTGGATCGGTGTATTGGTGGCACTGCACCGGTAGCCCCGTTTTGGACTACAGTGACAGTCCGGTAAATGTCGCATAAGACTAGTCTGTGCATGGTCTATGGAGCATCGTCCAATCACATAGAGGCGCCAGCGATTTCGCCATGGGTGTGGCTTCATCTGAGGTATGGTGTCCACAATCAGAGGTAACCCATTGATGCCCAGATACGCAACGCGGTCACAATGTTTCCAGAGATCCCATTACATTCACCCAGTCAGTATGATAGTGTGGAAGAGCATGACTGTTGCAATCGTTCTCAGAAATGGAATCTAAAGAAAACGGAAATGTTTTGGGACGACTACCAACTTGACACGGCCAAGTAAGCTAATTTCCACTTTATTGGTTTAAAAGCAGCACAGTTTTGTTTAGAAACCTCCTAGTCATTTGACAAGGTATGCTCTTCCTTCTTTTTCAAATGTAGGAAAACCCGCCTGTTCAGAGCCTTAAATTTTGTTTTGCATTCATTAAAAACAGAGTGGTGAAGGTCCACATGTGCTCGATTTAAAAAATAAATAAAATTTACACCATGGAGGAAGAAATCAGACACACACCTTTTCTGATTGTAGCTACTTGCGCATGATATTTGTTGCCCAGGCTCAGTACGTTACCGATGGCATACACTTGGTGATTCCATTGGGTATTGTTTGTATATTCTGAATAATATCGGCTGATGTTGGTAACAAAACATTGTGGAATTTGGCATTTGGGTCACCCAACATACCCGTGGTTGAATATCGTCCATCCTTACAAAGGCTTAATGAAAACACGTGGGACCTTTTTGTATAAATAACCCAATTCTAGCGACTTCATAACGGATTGTGTGAAGAGTTTTTAATGTGTGCTGTACAGCCATCCTCACTGTCGGGTACGCTTACCCAATGAATTTGATGATTAACTATAGTATTGCATGCCTTACGAGAATAAACTTATTGTCAAGATCACACGATGGCTGGTTAATCCACTGATTTTATTCAACACGTTTAATCCTATCAATGCCATGTTTGGGTTTTTTTACTTACGGGGACCAGGGGTGGAGCACATAGTGCCCCCTCAATATTTTTGAAATCTTTTTTTACGCTGAAAATTCAAACTATAGTCGCACGCAAGTTTCAAACGCATGCAATCTACCAACTCCAGTTGGGCCGAGAAATGTTTAAGAAAAGAAAATAACATTATTGGTGACGACATTTTACCTTACTGATCCAATATTTTGTTCAGGAGTTAGATTTTGTCCAATTAGAAACTTTAACTTCCGGTTTGAACTGAAATTCAAGGTCAAATGGGTCACACTCTGTGTAGCGTTTGTAAATTTTTGAAGACATTTCTGATGATTTATAGATTGTAAAAATCAAATGTTTGATTAAAGAGTTATGATTGTTTCAAATTTTAAACATAAACTTCCAGTTTGAACCGAAAGTTGTTGCCGTCTTTATATTGAGGTTCAACTGTCTGATTGAAGAATTTCAATGTTCACTTCAATTTTAATCTTGAGTTATGCTTTAGAGAAGAGTTCCATGAAAGAAGAAGAAGATGAAGAAGACAAAAACCAAACCTGTGCAAATCCAACAACATTCTGATGGTGATTTGACCGTCCTTAACTTGTGTTTGTCTCTTTGACTGCTCTTTGTACAAAAATCCCGTTGAACGTACTTTTGAGGAGCATTCGGAGTATTCCCACTTGCTGGTTATTTCCGGTCTAAAGTTTGCGCAAAGTGACCCTCTAAGTCTGAGATTCGGATGCAGGAATATGTCAGGTACAGGCAGGTACGAACTGGGTCTCTCTAGCATGCTTATAGTTCGGGAAATATTGTCAAACATACCGCAGAATTTATGTCAAACTTTTTTCGGCAGCAAATTTCTTGCTGGTGTTAGTATGCAGCCCCAGTTTTGTCTTGGTGCCGCTAGTAGCCACACTCACTGGCCGCTTGCCTCGCCTACAATGGTCAGAGAAACGAAACTAAAACCAGTCAAGAGCCCTTGAGATTGGCTCTCCAACGGTATAAAACTTGTGCAAATCCAACATTATTCTGAGGGTGATTTGACCGCCCTTAAAAAGTTTGTTTGTCTCTTTGACAGCTCTGTGTACAAAAATCCCATTGAACTTGCTCTTGAGGAGCATTTAGAGTATCCCCACTTGCTGGTCATTTCCGGTCTGAAGTTGGCGCAAAGTGGCCCTAAAAGTCCGATTTCCAGATGGAGGGTTATGTCAGGCACAGGAAGTACAAACTGGGTCTCTCTAGCATGCTTAGTTCGGAAGATATTGTCAAACATACCGCAGAATTTATGTCAAACATTTTTTTCGGCAGCCAATTTCTTGCTGGTGTTAGTACGCAGCCTAGCCCCAGTTAGTTAATTTGGTGGCGCTAGTAGCCACACTCCCTTACCGCTCGCTTCGCCTACAAAAATGGTCAGAGAAACGAAACGAAAACCAGTCGAAAGCACTTGAGATGGGTTTTTCAACGGTATAAAACTTGTGCAAATCCAACATTATTCTGAGGGTGATTTTGACGGCCCTAACTTGTGTTTGTCTCTTTAACAGCTGTGTCTTCAAAAATCCCGTAGAAAATGAGTATCCCCACTTGCTGGTCATTTCCGTTGTGAAGTTGGCGCAAAGTGGCCCTAAAGGTCTAATTTTCGGACGCAGGGACATGTCAGGCACAGGCAGGTACAAACTGGGTCGCTCTAGCATGCTTTAATCGGAAGATATTGTCAAACATACCGCAGAATTTATGTCAGACCTTTTCTCGGCAGCAAATTTCTTGCTGGTGTTAGTACGCGGCCCCAGTTAGTTAATTTGTTGGCGCTAGTAGCCACACTCCCTGGCCGCTCGCCTCGCCTACAAAATAGTCAGAAAAACCGAAACTAAATCAGTCGAGAGCCCTTGAGATGGGCTTTCCAACGGTATAAAACTTGTGAAATCAATAACTATTCTAAGGGTGATTAATTGACCGTTCTTAACTTGTGTTTGTCTCTTTGACAGCTCTGTGTACAAAAATCCCGTTGAACATGCTCTTCAGGAGCATTCAGAGTATTCCCACTTGCTGGTCATTTCCGGTCAGAAGTTGGCGCAAAGTGGCCCTAAAAGTCTGATATTTTGATGCAGGGATATGTCAGGCACAGGCAGGTACACACTGGGTCTCTTTAGCATGCTTAGTTCGGGAGATATTGTTAAACATACAGAAGAATTTATGTCAAACCTTTTTTCGGCAGCAAATTTCTTGCTGGTGTATGGTACGCAGCCCCAGTTAGTTAATTTGGTGGAGCTATAGTAGCCACACATTCTGGCCGCTGAAGACTGTAAACAACATGGTTTTCGGGTTAAACATTGACTGCGGGTAGAGCCATGTATAAAACTCTTTTTAAGGAGTGTGGATTCTGATGAGAACCATTCTGGGCTCGACGTTTCGAACAGTATACTCTGCTCAGCTTCAGCAGAATGCTTGCCGAGTAGGAAGATGGGAACTAATCTTTAACAAAAAATCTGCCATATACCATCAAATAAAACTACATTATCTTGTTCGCTTTCGCACAGCAGCTTTTTTTTGGGGGGGGGGGTGGGGGTAGTCTTGCATCTGTGTACTAAATGCAACATCAGCTTACCTGTTTAGATTAACGATACAGTGTTGCATCGATTAAACGGCATTTTCCTGACACACATCTGTTAACCGTGTACACAATAATGTCATTGTACGTGATGTCTATAATTTGTATTGATTTGCCGTTATTGTCAATAATTATGTCCGATTCCCGACAATTGTCTTTTAATTATGAGAAACAGGTGTTTACAGAAAATGTATTAGGTAATCTGCAGTTAAATATTAATAATGTGAACTGCA
This sequence comes from Plazaster borealis, assembly GCA_021014325.1. Lineage (NCBI taxonomy): Eukaryota > Metazoa > Echinodermata > Asteroidea > Forcipulatida > Labidiasteridae > Plazaster > Plazaster borealis. The sequence goes on along the minus strand of CM037459.1, from coordinate 12,143,847 downwards.
AAACATGAAGTAATATCGTGGGCGTGCCCGATTGAACAATCTTGCAACAGAAACCACACACACAAAGAATGGCGTCCTCCGTTTTAAAGGAAAATGAAACCACGACTGAGTTTACAAGTCGGGTCACCCAGCAGCTTGTTGGTGGGATAGCGAGTATCGGGATAGCCATGGGTATGGAGACGGCTCTGTTTGATGTGATGATCTCCATGGGAGAGGACAGGAAAACCAGCAAGGAGATTGCGGACTTGGCTAACATGAAAGAAAGGTAAAACTGCAGGTATCAAATAATTACAACTAACTTCGATTTGAGATTAATTAATTTGTATTGATGTAGGCCTACATTTATTTATGTATTTATTTATTAACTTACTTATTTGTGTGTTTATTTATTTATTTACGTGTTTGTGTTTGTGTGTTTTTGGGGTGGGGTTGTTATTTACATAAACGAAATGAATATGATCGACTATCCAAAAATCTACACAGCAAAGTAGATATACACGTGGTGTTACCGCAAACCGAAGATACATAGATACCTCACCATGCTATGCCTTAAAGGTATCGTACACGTTTGGTAATGACTCAAAACAAACAATTATTAGCATAATAAAACTTACTTGGTAACAAGCAACGGAGAGCTGTTGATAGTATAAAACATTGTAGGAAACGACTCCCTCTGAAGTAACGTAGTTTTTGAGAAAGAGGTAATTTCTCACTAAAATAATAAAAACTTCTTGCAAGAAGTTTGTATTCCTATCTGAAAGCACACAAATTGTACAACAAGGGTGTTTTTTCTTTCATAATTTTCTTGCAACTTCGATGACCAATTGAGCCCAAATTTTCACAGGCTTGTTATTTTATGCTGTCTTGGGATACACCAAGTGAGAACACTGGTCTTTGACAATTTCCAAACGTGTTCAGTGCCTTTAAAACCATATCTTGAACATAAATTCAACCAAAACTTATTCACAGAATCAACGTCAATTGGAAAGGTGGGGCTAGCTGCATTTCGGGGATAGTAGTTTTGAAGCTATTCCTGATTTCGCCAGTAGGCCCTACCCTTTTTTTCAATCTACGCATCGACAGAATTAAATAGTGAAAGTGTGTGTGGTGTGTGGACGGGAGTATACTTCCACTGATTGTAAACACACAGCGTAGTCGTTAGAAAATCGATTCATTTGTAAATTATAGTACCTGCAAATAAAATTTCGTTTGTTAATAATTATTGTTATTCTGGTGCACAAGCTACCCAATACCTATGGGTGAAAATGAGACTCATGTATTAAAGGCACTGAACACGTCTGGAAATTGTCAAAGACCACTGTTCTCACTTGATGTATCCCAACATGC